>BEHA01050394.1:196868-207936 GCA_002897215.1 Eschscholzia californica subsp. californica | reverse complement strand
CCCCCCCAGTGTCCCTCTGTCTTATTGGGTTAGATGACGAGAATGCGTAAGATAAACTTCGAGCAAATTTCCTCTCTAGTGACACCTAAGCCTTATTTAAACTTGCTCACAAACCCAAAACTAATGACTCATTAAGAACAAGGCAGGTGGTTCAGTGGGGGCAACATCATCGCATCAGTGTGCATTAGGAAGAGGTCATTACAAATGGTATCAGAGAAGGCAGATGAGTATGTTTAAGTACTCATACAACTGTATGTTGGGTTTAGCCTCCAATGGAACCCATTTGCTGGTTGTAGAACAGTAAGTGGTGTGCATAGTCCCACATCACTAATGGTGGAGGAACCTCCGAGGCCCTTACTGGGGTTTCCTCTATGATGACAAAGCCATTTGAGAAAACCGCACCCGAGCCCAAGTGTGATGGATAGAAGGTAAGGTGAGTAATTTTTATTGTCTACTAGAAAGGGGTTTAGGGTATCAAACACAACATAATGGCACATATAATTTAGTTAATTGCCAACCTGGACATTTGGTACCAAGCGCAGAATCTGATCGGTAACTCTGCATCCATTGAGACTACGAACTGTCTGCTCATCTGCATTCTGCAATACAGAGTCTTGCGAAATATCCAAGTCCTGCAACAAAATATCTCTTAGACATGAACTCCCTCCGAAGGAATAGGGGAAACAACAAATGAGCGAACAGACAACGAACTACGGGGTGTAAATTTATTATTTATCTATGGGAGAAAGAAACTAGAGGGGGATGCCATTTCGTAAGCAATGAGCTACAATGTCAAATGCTGGCATGCTGCTCTATACATTTATCAAGTCCACAAGGAATAACAACCGAAATATTCAAAGAATTCCGAGGGGAAAAAACATCTGAATCCTTGGTCATTGAAGAGATTAAGATATACCAATACTTACTTCTGGAATAACCCAGAGCGACAACTTCGCGTAAAGAAGATCAATTGATACCCCACAAAATTTGAATTTCATCACGGGGACATGAGCGTCTGGCACAGGATGCAATTCTGATACTTCAGGCATCTCAGTTAGCATCCTATACAGTTCCACAAAGAAATCTTCCTGCAGTCATGTTAAAAACTATGTTTTGGACGAACAACTAAGATATATACCGCAATAGCAAAAAAGTAGTGTATGGCTGAACACTCACTTCTCTCGTTGCATGTCTCGGTCCAACACAGAGTGTGTCTATATCTGCACCAGGGCCGTGCACCTAAGTAACACATTAACCACAGAAAGAGGAATCAAAATTACCAATTAAGAGAAAAGGAAGCCAACGCAAGAATATTGCTCTCAAAACATGGGCATTATTAGAGAAAAGATTAGATACAACTTCAAGCCATTAGATATTGGTTTTATGCATTTAAATAGTTTGCTTTACACTTATTTCTCCTTCACATGTATTAAAATTCAACACATATATCCATATCTAACAAATTCATTTCTACGTTTCACTATTCCAAACTTAAAATCAACTCTTTTTAAACCATCAATATCTGCAATTAAGCTACATATCCTTCAGACTATTACTTCCAACTACGTACCCCAAGGCGATAAGAACCAAATGTGTATATCTTGGCATTGGCTTCTTGAACCAATTGCTCATTAAACCCCTTATTTCGGCTCACCACTTTTACCCATGTCTTTACAATCTGTTCAACATTCAAAGAAACAAAGACAGTATATAACTAAACAACCCGAATAAACAAAAGCGATGTAAAAGCAGAACCATAAAGCTTGACAAACCTGGTCTAGCCTACCCAGCACTTCCTCCCTAGACACAGCCTCCTCCTGACTTTCATACAACCCAACATCTGCCAAGAACTGAATGAAGCCCAAATACAAGCTTTAGATTTCAGAGCTCAACAAAAGATTTTAACTATTACAACTTGTAAAATCAACAAACCTTCTCAAGTTCTTGGGTCTTGGTAACATCAATCTCAGACGGACCAGCCAATGAAATCGGTTCCGTGACTCCGAGATGTTGCCCGTTAATTAATCCAGGGTTCGCCATAATGTAAATTTAGTTTACAACCTCTTTTTTTTTATAAATTACTTTTTTTTTTATTGAGCACTGATATATAGATTAGTTCTTACAAATTTTCCCCCCTTTGGTTCCCTAATTCCAAGAACAAGGAATTCTTCAAAATATAAACAAAATTAAAAGATCAAAAACACAAACATGAAACTAAAGAAATAAATAGAAAAGGCATAATCTTGCCGTACTCTTCAGTGCCGATTGTTTCTAATATTCAGTCAATTTTAGGTACAAAGGATCCAAACAAGAACAGCAAAGAAAAAGAACAAATTAAAACCTAGAAACAGATCAGAAATACGCAGTACAACCAAATCTACTAGTAATATATTTCATTCATCCTCTCTCTCTTTTTTGTTTCTCTCTTTTTTTCTTTGTTTAACTCTCAGAAATCAAAACCCTAATAAATAGACATAAAACAAGGAGACAGATACTTCTTGAAACGGTAGATGACGATGATTACGAAGAAACCTTCTTTTTTAATCCAATCAGATCATTCACAGATGTCACCAGAGATTCTTATTTTGCATTATCGTCGGAAACTTGGTTGATTTTCAGAATGGAGTTCCTTCGTTGTGATCTCTGAGAAAACCCTCTCGATATCTTTAAAGAGAGAAGAAAAGAAACTCCCCAAAGCAGAGAGAGAAAACAAGTCTGATAATGGAAACGGTGGGTAAACCATTAAAATATGGGTTAATTTCTTTTCGGTCCTCTACTTTACGACTAACTTCACCTTTAGCCTACTTTTTGCAAATTCTAGTTTGACCCTCCTTTCTAACTGTTCGCGGGCCATCAACTATTTTATAATTTTCCGAAACTATCCTTGATCAAGTCTTTCTTATCGGTAGAGAGAAAAAAAAATCAGTCAAGGGAAATTTTTGAAAAATACTAACAGAAGTAATTAACACTCAACGAAATTTTATAAGGAAGGGTTAAATTTGAATATAAGAGTAATAGGAGGTTAAAAAAAAATAAGTCAAAAATAGGTAAATAAGATATTAAATGTAAACGAACGTCATATGGGGTATCTCGTGAACACAATGGTATTGTGTTTAGGCCTCCACGTAGAAGCGATATAGTTCTTTGCTGCCTAGTTAAGTATAAAATATAGGTCTTTCTCTAAATATAAGTTATAATTTTTGTTCTATTTTTAATATATGTAAATTTAACTTCCAACAGAGGTGGTACTAGTTATCACCTTTTGTTTATGGGATATGACCTCTTTGTCTAGAGAATAAGGGTGGAGTAACTTTAAACTTTTTGTTCCATCTTACGAAGTACTCCTGCCTCATAAGAAGATAAGGGTGTTTGTTTTCCCGTGTGTGGTTTCATAAGTTTTCAATTGTTTTCTGCGGCAGAAAGACTTCTTTGCCCGTTAGGATCCTTCTTCTCCATGAAGGTGTTATAACAAATTTCTACGAGGATGTGTGTAAACAGATATTCATAAAGGAGAAAATGGGTTGTTGCGATTTCAATAATTCACAATTTAAATTAGAAATAATTTATTTTTTGTCATTTGCCCCATGGGGTCATGATGGAAAAATCCATCAAATTATAACCAGTCTTCTCTTTCTAGAGTTTGGACAACTAAGCAAACTTGATTTCGATTAGCAAAACAAATACAATTGATTGTAAATAAACGAGTGTTTTTGTTTATACACTCCTATCAAAACTGAAGTAATTATTTTGAAAGTAAAAGTATTAACGTTTTAGCTCCTGACACAAGTAGCGCCCTTTTTCCACATGAATCCCTTCGAAACGTCGGTTGTGGGAGGTCGCTTATAACAATGATTAGGGATGTCTATAGAACTTCCCTACTTTAACTCACAAATAAAAAGCTAATAACAATCCATGTTTAAGGAATGTTGTTTTCACATTTCAATTCCAAGCAGAGTAATGTAACTAGATTTCTAACATCCATATTCTCTGCAAACTGAACATAATTCAGTGCCTCGGATTATCTCTCTATTTGGTGAAAGATGGTGGTTCCTGCTTACTCTGTGCAGGCTTAAGAAATAGTTCCTGCAGAATCAATGAAGAAAATGTACACAACAATGTTATTTCGAAAATGCATTGATGGGTCCTGTCTGAGAGAAAAAATGAAGGATGTACAGGGCTAAAAGAAAAACATAAATTTTTTTTTTGTATATATTGGTTGGTTTAATGGGTTTAGAAGTGAAAAACGAGGAAGTTGTGGATAGTAGATGAATAATTTCTGAAGTTCTTGAGTATATAACTTTAGTTAATCTTAAAAATGGAGATCCCAGTATCCACTAATTGGCAATTGGATATGATTTTGATGATCACAAATTCAACACGGTAACAGATCTAGCACACACGTGATGAGCCCAACGACTACATGGGTTCCACTGTCCCGCGTCACCTAACGGAAAAGAACATGTGTTAGCTCGAAGAGGGTGGATGAATAGTTATGCATGCGAAAAACATAAAGACTAAGAAGATTGACTTGAAATCTGGAACATGGCACAAGATCATCCTTTGGAATCACACGATGGGTGAAGAAACCCTAAATACGTAGTCATTGATGACGAACAGTTAAAGAATCAGCTAATGTCGCATGATAATGTAGCCATTCTTATAGTTCACAAACAAAAATTGCTAAAACCCTAATTTCAATCCTAGATATACATAATTCAATTCCTATACTGATTCAAATCGACCAAATGAATTAAGAAGTTAGGGTTTGAAAAAGGATGAGAAGTTAATTGGGGATGAATTTTGGTTATAAATACAACACAATACCGATAATCTTGGAGTGTAACAAATAATAGCGGATCTAATCTGACCAGACGAAATTGTGTGTAAGGGTGGGAATGTAACAGTGGCACATCTGAAAGACTAGATTATATATACGAACTCGAGCTTGCTAAGTATCTGAATTTTGTGGGTGGATTTGTTCTTTGTATTTTTCGCAAATAAAATTGTCTGTCAGATAGACTTGAAATAAACTATATAAGTGATAAGATAATGGTTATCATTTCACCGATTGAGATTAAAAGCTTTTTTTTTACATCTGTAAACAATATCGTATTATTTACAAATCAAAGTTTACAGAAAGAGAAGAAGAGTTACAATTTCAGAGTTAAGAACAAGAAAATATAACTTTGAGTACATCCTCCAACTTGCAACTTTCACGACTGTAATAGTAGCAGCAAAGCAATCTTCTTGAACTAACAGTTTCCCAGCCAAACCGAGACCATAACCACAAGCTCGAAAAAAGCAGACATGTCAATTGGTGAGCAACCGACATAACACAACCTTAACCAAAACAACCAATTTAAAACCTGAACTTGTTCAAGCCACACCAGAAGCAAACGGAAAAAGAAAGACACAGCTTCATGGAAGTCATGTGATCTCTTGCAATCGGAACCCTAAGATTCCAGAGTACCCCACCAGAATTCTCTCAAAGGAGAAAGTACACCCAACACAGTGTAAAGAGATCGTAACAAGGCACCTGGTAAAGTGGGGTGCTGACGAAACCCAGGCAAGAAAGCTCGGCAAAGCCAAAAAGAAAATGCAGATAAACTGCAAAGGGTGAAAGATGAGGCAGAGAACCATAACTAGTTAAAAGTATGATAATGGTTGAGGCCGAAATAGTAGTGCTATCCTAAATCGAGGCCCATAATATTTTCAAAGGAGACGATAAAATCTTACCAGGATCTAACGGTCGGTCCATTAGAAATAGGAGTGGGTCCCCCCTGAATTCTCCACGGTTGAAAGGAGTGTCCATAAGGTAAGAAGTCTGGGTCCAACAATACAACATATAATTTGTCCCTAAAACAAGCAGTTGGGCCCGGTGAAATAAAGACCCAATGTTGGGCCCACAGAGCAGGCCAACTCATTAGAATTTAGAAAGGGTGAAATTGGGTTCAACAATTGTACAAAAGCAAATGTATGAAAGGCAAGTGACTCACTTCTTCGAATCAAGTTGACCATACACAATTCAAGCAAAAGATGACCGACAAAATATGGGAGTTTTCGGCAAGAAGTTCTGGCTTAAATGTGTGTCGGTGAAGGTGTCTGGAGTGGTTTGTGTTAGATGCAAAACACCCTCCTGGATCAAAAGGCCAAGCAGGGGTGGCCCGTGACCAAAGCCACCAAAGCGGTCGCTTTGGGCCCCAAATAATCAAGGACCTCATGTTTCATATTTCGTATGTAATTTTCGAAAAACTAATTATATTTTAAATCAATTTCAAACACAATTTAAGTTGTAGCTTGGTGGTAAAGGGTTTAGATCTTAAATCTACCATCTGCATTGTTTAAATTTTACTTATTTTTTTTTAATATCCATTGTATGGGGGCCCCAATTTTTGGTTTAGCTTGGGGGCCCCGATATACTAGGGCCGGCCCTGAGGCCAAGTAATAAGTCTTAAAGACCATAGCCAACCTAGTGGAGTATTAACCTTGCGACTGAGAGTGTAAAAGAAAAAAGATGCAGTATGGGATATATTCGTGGAGGGGAAGAGGTTAAAATAGAACTAGATAACTCAAAGCAAAAGAAACTAAAATAAGAGCTACTTAGGTGTCAAGAGAGAGGTGTTAAAGATTAACCCTAAAATACCAATTAAGATAGAAGCTATGTTTAGGGATCTCATTTGTGTAAAATGAAATTGAAATAAAAGAAAGAAAACCGCCTAAAAGAACATATCTGAAACTTACAAGGCTTGATTGTTCATCAACTTCTTCTTTTATGGCTGGGATAGGCCAATCTCTCCTTCCGAGAGAACAAAATCAAAGAACAACTTTCAGGTTATCTTGAAGTTGAGTCCTTCCATTTGCAACCGAAGGACCTTTTAAAATATCGATTTTTTAAAAAGAATAACTTAAAAGAGCTTGAATTTCTCGTAATTGTTCACGTTGATTGACGAAAAACATAATAAACGAAAGTATAACCAAACAAAACTTTTGTATTTACAAAGCGTTTGACCTACTAACAATATAACAGAAACGATCTAATTTAATATATCGAACATGAGGCAAAGAATACGAAGATTATTTCGACGACAAAAATAATGCGAAAATTATTTTCTAGATGGCCAAATCTAAGTTCGCTACTAATGCACTTAAAAATGGTAAAACATCAGAAAAAATTGTGACATGACTTTGAATGAGATACTTCATAAATAACATATGCAAAAGTAACATATACAAACGTAGAATTTTGTCACAACCAAGAAAACTTCCACTTCAGAAAATATGGTCAATTGTATAACACGTAGAAGTAGCAAAGACATTTTTGACAAAAAATAATAATTAAAAAAGTGTCACCGTCTTGCATGATATCTCTTTTTTGTTCGAATCTTTTATCCCTAACTTCATTATTTTTCTACTTTCATTTGTTTAATTTATTACACACACACACACACATATATATATATATATATATATATATATATATATATATATATATATATATCTTCTCATTTTATTTATCGAATTGTCTATAGTCTTTTCAAGAAAAAAAAAGTGTCTATATTCTAAAATCCATACTTATATGTAAACAGATCAAATGTCCGAATCACCAAATTTCCTTCTAATCAAAAACAAATTTAACAAAACAACAATGTGCGCATATAACTTAAAACTGGAGCTATTTTCCAGATAGTCCCCTAGTGTATTACCAGCTTCCCGCCTAACTCTATAGTTTATCCAAAATACCCAAATGATTTCCTATTTGTTGATATCTTTTATTACTGTTAATTTTTAGTTTTCAAAAATGCTCTCTTTGAATTCCATAGTCAAATCTCTTTGTCTCTCTCTAAACACTCTTTCTCTTCCCCAGATTTTCTCTCTCTAAAGATGAATAATATAAATATCTTATTGACTACAATGTAACAAACAACAAATTCGAAAGAATTAAATAATTCATCTTTTTTAAGTCATTAAATTCCAGTGAACAACCTTTCGTCTCAGAATCATGGGAAACACCAAAAGCGAATGAAGTGAAGATTAATGTTGATGGCGCTTTTTCGGCAAATCAGGGAGCAGCAACATGTATAGCGAGAAACCATCAAGGAGAAGTATTAGCCTGTGAAACAAAAACTTTTCTAGCAAACACATCTATGAAATCAGAGTGTAGATTGATAATACTTGGGCAACAGCTAGCAATTCATTTAAGCTTAACATGTTGTGAAATTGAAGGTGATGCAAAAACGGTATTACAAGCATGTTCGACACATTTGGACCACTCCCCTTGGAAAGCCAGAGCATTAATTGTCGAGATCTATGAAGAAGAAATTTGAATTTATCGTCTTCAAATTTTTACCTAGAGAAGGCAACAGTGCACCCCATTCTTTGACAAAATATGCTTTTGGGAACAATGTAAGCAAATTATGAATGGGACCAACTCCACCTAATTGTATCAAGGATGTTATCCAAAAATATAATCATCTGAATACATAAAAATGCAAAAGGCTATTTCATAAAGAAAAAAACAGTTCATCTTTCATGAGATTGGAAGAATTAAACAGTGACTTATTTTCATCATCAACTATTTCATCGTTCATTAGATTTGAAGGAATTAAATAGTTTGCAAGTTGTCCTCAAACTATTTCATCATCATCTATTTCTTCTATCATCTATTTCATCATCATCTATTTCATCATGAACTACTTAGAGTTAGGTTTGAAGGAATTAAACATTGACCTATTTTCATCGTCAACTTATTTTCTTCATCAACAAATCAAATAGACCTGAAATTTCGACAAATATGGAGATCAAAGAAAACCATTAACAAATCTTAACATCATCAGATCCAACATAAAGTTCATCGAGAGTTTTTAGAGAGAGAGTGAGAGAAAAAAAAAGACTTGAGGGAGAAAAAAAAGACTTGAGAGAGAAATATGCAAAGAGACATGACTACGGAATTAAAAGAGGACATTTTTTGAAAGAACAGAAGAAAGTTAACAGTTAATGGACGGTAACGACAAAAAACCTAAATATATCGGAGAATCATTTGGGTATTCTCGATAAACTAAAGGACTAGGCGGGAAGCTGGTCATAGCAACAATCTCAAGGCTACGACTACTAGTGAATTACTCTGACTAAAATCTAAAATATAAGTACTTGATATTCACCGTTAAATTAAATAGAAACTAATCTATATAATAAAACAGAAGGAAAAAATGTTCACTGGGACAAACATCCTTTCTTAATAAAGAATATTGTCTAAAAATCTTTCTCAAAATTTTAAATATAGTCCTTCTTAGAAATAAAATAACCTATTAAAATAACCGTGTCCTTAGAAATAAAATAATTAATTTAAGAAAAAAGGAAACAAAAGAAATAGCAAGGGTTAAAAAATTTTGAATTCTCTCTCTCTCTCAATGAAATAACTAATTTAAGAAAAAATGAACAAAAAATAAACAATAAGTAGAATACATAAAAGTTAGGGTATCCAGAATATAACAATAATAAATATGGAAAGTCGGGTGGCATGTTTGGAGAACGCCTATAACAATACTAAGGGACCTCTATAGAAATACTGGGTTAAAATTTCGTCAAATTCGATTAATATAATTCTTCGTGCCCTAAGGCACGAGATATACCTTAGTAGGTACATAAAAATGAAGACTTTTTACCTTGAAAATAATCGTACTAATTTTGTAAAGAAATTAAAGAATGGGAGGAAGAGAAACTGACGTGATTTTAACAAAATAATGTTATGAAATATTATACATAAAAAATGAAAGATGAATAGAACATAAGGGTAATACGGGGAAGCAAATAATTCTACCAGAAGTTGAATGGATTTTAGTAGAAGTAAAAGATCAAACTAAAATTTACATGAGAAAAAAAAGAGAAATTTGTTTGAAAAATAAGAGTTACAGAGAAAATTTGAGGTGCCAATTAGATAACCAAGGACAACAACAAATGAAAAGTTTTAATTTTAAAGCGCCCATTGAAATGTTTATGTTGCCCCCTCGAGGCAAACTTGAGTAAGTTTGTGAAGGAAGGAGGTGCCTTTGACACTAAAGCGAGACACCTTTACCACTTTCCAAACACAAATAACCTGGAAAATCTAACAGAAATACGATGGAGGGATCCGAACTTGTGGCATGCGATGTGTACAACTAAACACCACACCATGGAGCCAAACGTTGCTTTGTGACATAATATAGCATTTACTTTTATTTCTACTACTAAAAAAGACTTCGAAAATTTTGGGGCCCCAACGTGGATATATCCCTGCCCACAAGGAATACGTAAAACTAGGAAATTGTCAGTTTAAATATCAACGTATCCTGCTCACTCTTTAACAAAAAAAAAACGTATCCTGCTCACAACAACTCTGAGTTTATTCCTTTCTTTTCTTTCTCTTTTTAACCGTGATTAAATAAAACTCTCTACGTGACTACAATATATTAAAGAATAATGAGGCTATAAGTTAAAACGTATTCTAAACTTACACGAAATTAACGGTCTCGATTTTGCAAGTCAACACTCCATGAATTTTTTCATTCTCGCTCCACAGTTGATTTCAAATTAGGTCCAGGTTAGGCCGTATACTTTTGTAGTCTCTTCCATCATTTTTCATATATTAATGATCCATTTGCGTCCCCTTGCTTGCCTGGCTTGTGTTCACAAGTGGTCATACACTCATACTCTTGAGAGAATATTTAATTTCACTAGAGGAGGTTAACCACTTCGCTATTAAACTAATGGTGTGTTTGGATGGCGGAATCATGAATCCGCGGATTCATGAGTCCTTGGGATTCATGATTCCACGGATTCATGAATCCTATTAATATTTTTTGGTTTGTTTGGCAACTAAGAATCCTATGATTTATTATTATTTGAGTATTTTTAAAAGTCTTTAGAAAAAATATGATTTTTGAAAAAATTAATGATTTTGAAAAAAAAATAATGATTTTGAAAAAAAAATAATGATTTTGTAGAAGGAAATATTTTTTTGTTGATTTTAAGTTTGAAATTTAGGTTCATTAATCCAAAATCCTAGCAAATCCTAGGGGGTAAGGTGGGATTT
>BEHA01050394.1:150780-173645 GCA_002897215.1 Eschscholzia californica subsp. californica | reverse complement strand
AGCTTAAAAGAATATTGTCTTAAACTCGAAGGTTACTTGAAGCACGACACGCAATCTGATATTGATGGAGCTCAACTGTTTGCGGAACTCAAAGTTTTAAAAGTGATTTTACCAAGTGGCATAAAAAAAAGATTGAAGTGCTTGATTTTATTAGTTCTAATTCTAGAGAATTAAATTTTCCAAATGCTTGGATTTCTTACAAGATTGTATTAACTATACCAGTTACAGTAGCCTCTGCTGAGAGAAGTTTTTCTAAGTTAAAATTAATCAAGTCTTACCTCCGCTCCACCCTGTCACAAGAGAGATTGAACGGACTAGCTAAGTTATCAACTGAACAAGATATAACGAAAGAATTGGATTATGAACGCATAATTAGTAATTTTGCGTCTCAAAAGGCAAGAAGAATGTTTGCTAAACATATTTAGCTCATCTATATGTGTAAATTACATCTTCTTACATAATATATAGTTCAGATTTATGCTTTTCAGTTATGTTTTTTATACTAATTTATCTGCTACAACAATTTTTTTTTTTTATATAATTAGTATAGAAGGGCCCCAAATTTTCTTTCGCTTTAGGCCTCCCAACTACTTGGGCCGCCCCTACTGCACTGTCTATTGGCCTATATAATGCCTCCCCACCTTCTCTAATCCACGGATGTTCTGAATTATCAAGTCAATCAAGCATCTAATTCATCCATGAACCACCAAAATAAGCGCAAAACCGAAAAATACATATCTAAAATGTAGAATCAATCCATGTAATATATTAGGCACTTACAATTTACATATAATTCTTCATTTTGAGTTTGAGAATAACACTCAGGTTCTGCAAGAGTTGCTACAAGAAATGACATTGTTATATAATAGACAAATGTTAAAAAAGGAACATGAATTGCAAGGAAGATGATGATACTCCCAAAACTGTCAAATAAGTCTACGGTTCCATTAAGTTAAACTATACCTTCGTTTCAACTCGCTTTATTGTTTGATCGATTCCCAAACTACCCAATGGGAACGATGCAATAACTTGTGGAAGGTTAACTCTCGTCTTGGTACAAGTACTAACACTGGTCAAATGTGCAAGTTACTTACAAATACCAAATACAAAAACAGTAATGTAGTCTTATTCATAAGTTAGCCACTTACATTAGAACACACTGCCACAAAAAGAAAACAGAAATAAGTAGTGGAAAATGAAGGTGACAACACTTTTTCGCTTTGATGCAAAAACTATATACCTGAAATATTGCATTGACTCTCTAATTAAAAAAAAACTACCAGGCAGTTCTCCGTCAATGACCAAATACTCAGTTTCAAACACAAAAGCGATACTGGGAATTGGATGAGAGAAGGTATATCCTGCCACCCTGTATGCCTAATCAAAATGCTAACAAAGGAATTGGTGAATTCCCATATTCAACTAACCAATTAAACTAAGCATAACGAACCACGATAGATAATAATTAAGCAAGACAAAATCATTTCTATTTCGCCTTGACAGTAACACAAACACTTCCTAAAGAAGACAAACCTAAGAAAAACTTACCACATATGCCAAATATTAAAGTTATTATACTACATAACAATGAACTTGAATAAGAACCTTGAAATGCGAAACATGAAAGATTGAAAAGTTTTGCCTTTGAGAAGGCAACTGAATTGGAAAGTCTAAAAGCAAACTGATAATAAGACTTCTCTCTTATAATACACTTCAATTAGATTGCAAGCAATCATAAAGGTTGAACACTAAAGGGTGAGTAGGGTCAACAAAACACCAAAATATATGCCAAATCACAAATCACCCAAAACTGATAATATCACAATCTAAGTTGGTATTGAGAATACTAGCTGATTAGAAACATCAAACATTAAGAAAAACAGAGATCGAATAATTACCTGGTGAAGAGGCGAACCCTTCTCATTGTATCTTTTTGTTTCTGAGAAATCATAGTCAATTTCACCAACTCACTGCATCAAAAGATATCAGGCGCAAATAAAATCGAAACCAAAAACAAAAGTTGATCTGCCTTTCTAGGAAATTTGAAGAAATTCGCACCAAACAACGTCAAAACCAAAATACTTACTACAAACAAAAGTTTATCATGTCTCATATCATTAGGTTTATAGGTTAACTTCGATTCAGATGATAGCAACAAACAACACTTGCAAACCCCCACCCCATTTCTCTATTTATTTATACAGCTCAATTTTGGACCAGTATCTTTTCTTTTCTAACTTTACATATGGTGCTTCTAAGTTTCTTTTTCTAAAACTTATAGGCAATTTTACCAAGAGCCTTCAGTCATAATGCAAGTAATGGTAATGGTAATGGTAATGGTAATTGTAGGAACTAAGGAGGGGGAATAGAGAGAATTGAAGGAGAGGAAGAAAGGAATTGAAGCATTGGAAACCGAAAGACTTTTCCAGTCAAGCAGGGAGAGAAGGATGTGCATTCAATCTGCACCGTTGAAACCCATCCAACAACATAAATTAGACCAGATTTTCTAACGAAAATAAATACCATTTATTAATGACAACCAGTAAAAAAAAAAATCCAACGTCTAAGATTTGATTCGTTGACACGGACGACCATGATAAAATGGGTGCTATATACTGTTTTATCATGAGCGGGTGAGCATTATAATTTTTTCTTAGGTGGGTAAGTGATCTAATGGTTTCAAAACAGAGACTTTTGAAACCAGTTACACCATTTTTGGGTACAACTACTACTAGTTGTTCTTCCATTATTTTTTTGGTTATGTTTGGTGGATCTTGTAACTTGAACTTGACCCATACAAGTAACTTTTGGTGACGATGGTTATTGAGTTGCAATAGTGGAAACATTCTTTTTTTCTAATAAATATAAGACTCAAACTAGATCTTCCTTTGCTTTTACTTCCTCCATTACTTCTCAAGAACCTCATTAATGGTGACGGAAACTTCTCTGTTCTGCTTGGACTCGAAATGTGTATCTTCATATCATGCAAAAAAAAAGCTAAACTTATAGTTTTTGTGAAAAAAGGGTTTCAGTTTTGTTTCCCTTCTCTCAACTGTGTGTTCCAAAACAAAACTTATCATGCGTTTGAAGTGTTTCTCTCTAACTTTCTCTCTCTAAAAATGTTGCTCGACCCCTGACACAGACGGATGGGAAGATATTGACTCGGGATAAACTATTTGAATGGACAAGGTATTTTGGTCGAGGGTGTAGTCCTAATATAGCAAAATAAATGGAAGACATACACTAAAAATGTTTCTAACCGTGAAATTAGGACGAGGGTATTTTAGTCAGAGATTGAACATGTGACTCGCATACCCCTCACATAACAACTATTTGACGGTAAAATATTTGGGGGCTAACTCCTAAACAAAAATATTTTTAGGGGTGGACTCCTAATGTAACTAAATAAATGGGAGTCATATAAAAAAAAACTCTAAAAGAAATAAAAGATGATTACATATGTTGAGGGGGGAATTGAGGAATAGATTATCTACTTTCCCTCTCTAGATTTCTCGCACATTCTTAATTCTTTAGGTGTGATAATGAAATTAGCACAAAAAGGGTTTGCCCAGAGATGTTATGGAATGAGTGTGTTCAAGGGAAGGAATAAGTAGAAGGCCCCCAATTGGGAGGATTAATTAGCTAGATTTAGATTACATTGGAGGTGGTGCTTTTGATACTGCAATTATCTATTTAGATGGCTTACAGTTACAGGGATACTTTTGACTTTTTTTCATGAGCCACGCTATAATTTGGAGGGCCGAATACACCAAAGAACCCGTGGGGCACGTGCCCCTTCAAGTCAAACGTAGGTTCCAAGGGAAGAGCCAGGGTGCAGGGAACCTTGAGTCTAATCATAAATAAAATATTCAGAATTTAATAAGTGAGAATTATAACATTAATTAGGGTTTTTTTTTTGTTGAAAGAAAACAGAAACTACAAAGCAACCCAAGCAACCCACACCAATTACAACGCTAAATCCAACGTTAGCTCTCCCCAGGAGTTCCAAACCCTATTACACTGATTTTGCCTACCCCACTTAGGTAATTTATCCGCCCATTTGTTGAGTTCTCTGGGAGTGTGAATGAATCTGATGGAGACGAAGTGACCTGATATCTCACGGATGTTGTCCATTATTTTCTCTGTCTGCCACTCAATTACCGAGCCACCATTGTTTAGGTACCTTATGATATTCTGATTATCACTTTCCATAATAAGATGAGTAATCTGCAGATGTTTCGCCCACTGTATAGTTTTTAGAATGCCTAGACCTTCACATTCTTCTGCCGATTGGCCTCTGATGACACCTTCTAACGCAATAATAAATTCCGCCTTATCGTTGTGAATGATTCCGCCATATCCTGCTGGATCTGTAAGAGTCTTAAACGATGCATCCACGTTACATTTCAGGTAAGGAACTTCAGGAGGCCTCCAGACAGGCGAGGGATTTCTGTGGGTTACTGGTTTTGTTTTCTTTTGGGTAACAACTGACCCTTTAATGTTGTTTATAACCTGTACCAGAGATTGATTTTTCGAAGAAAAGCATTGTTCACATCTAGCTTTCCATATGAACCACAAAATATTAGCGTAAAGAGACTGCAATTCTGGTTCCAATGTTTTCCACTCCAAGATCCAATCCTGCAAATTGTCAATTCTGTCCACCCTGATATTAAAGTAGAACCAAATAGTACGGGTAAAAGAGCAATGAAGCATAATATGAGATAACGATTCGACCTTTTCACAAAACCCACAAGTGAAAACATTGCCTATATACTGACCGATTTGTCCACGAACAGGAAGGCTATTGGAACAACATTTCCATAAAAATAGTTTAATTCGAGGTATCGTTTGTATTTTCCATATATAGTTCCAATCTGGCTGATTGTAGTCCATATTTTTTGTTCTCAAATGAAAGTACATAGATTTGATTGTGAAGTTACCTAATTTGGTGAGTGACCATTTCATAGAGTCATCTTTATCATGTTGTAAATTGATACTGCAGATCGCCTTTCCTACCTCTATATCAAAAAGTTGATGAATCAGGTCCATGTTCCACTGGTTATTAGTGATCAGTTGATCAACCGTCTGTAAGCTGCAATTGTGTATATTAGTTATCGGAGGTTTGTGATTCGGAATCCAGTAATCCTCCCAAATGTTAACATTAGTGCCCTTATTCACATCCCAAAAATGAGATCCTGAACTTGTTTATAACGCTGCATCATAGTTTATCAAATCCATGAGTGGTTAGTTTTAGCCACAGAGGGCTTGGTGTCTTTCGGGTAGTATTTTGCTTTCAGAATCATCGTCCAAAGAGTATCGGGGTTTTTGAGAGCACGCCAAATGAGTTTACTAAGGAATGCTTCATTATCCAGCAAAGGTAATCTAATACCAAGCCCCTCAGCCTGCGAGGCTTACAGATCTGTTGCCAGTTGATGGTGTGAATGGTTTTCGATTTTCCCCACCAGAAAGACCTCTGGATGGTCTCAATGCGACTGCTTATGCCTTTAGGAATGGCAAAGCATTGCATTTGGTATCGGGGAACGGCCGCTGCGATAGTGGAGATCACTACAGAGCGGCCAGCTTGGGATAGAAGGTTGGTATGTCATTTAGAAAGTTTATTTTGGATTTGGTTAAGGAGAGAGGAGAACACTTGCTTTTTATTGGCTCCGATGAAAAGGTGAGTACCCAAGTACTTGTCGAGAGAGGAAGCTTGGTGAACTTTTAGACTACGAATAATCATCCGCTTGAATTTAGGACGGGTGTTTTTGGAAAAGAAAATAGTAGATTTGGCATAATTAATCATCTGGCCCGAAGCCGCACTGAAAGTATCCAATATATTCTGGAGGTTAGTAATATTATCAAGAGAGTTAAGGCCGAAGATGAGACAGTCATCAGCAAAAAGCAGATGGGTAAGAGAGAAATCCGAATTAAGAAATTTGAACCCAATGAAATGGTTTTGACTGTTTTTGGATTCAAGGAGACGGCTGAGGCCTTCCATAGCGAGAGCAAAAAGGAATGGGGATAACGGGTCACCCTGCCTAATGCCCCTGGAGACGTTGAAATTCTTACCTGGGCGACCATTGATTAGAATCGCCATCGAGGAGGTGGAGATGCAGGTATGAATCAGATTTATCTAATGCTCCGCGAATCCCATCCGATACATGATTCTCTCTAAGAAGGACCACTCAACTCGATCGAAGGCTTTAGACATATCCAACTTTAAACCAAAATAGCTTTTTTTCCCTTTTTTTTCCTCTTGAAAGAGTGCGACACTTCCTGGCCAATGATAATATTATCGGTGATCTGACGATCCGGAACGAAAGCCGCTTGAAAGGGAGAGATAATCTCAGGAAGAACAATCTTTAGCCGGTTGGCCAGAATTTTAGTGATCATCTAATAGGTGGTGTTTAGGAGACTGATGGGTCTATAGTCCGAAGTGGTTTGAGGAGTTTTGATTTTAGGGATCAAACAAATATGAGTGTGATTAGAAGCTGGCGGAAGATAGTTGTGGGAGAAAAAGTTGGTCACCATGTTGATGACATCCAACTTTACCGTATCCCAGTTAGAATGGTAGAAAAAAGGAGGGTATCCGTCCGGGCCTGGAGCAGCATCAGCTTTAAGCGAGAAAACCGCCGCAAGGATTTCATCTTCATGAGGCGACTTGATGAGGTTGTTGTTTTGGTTGGTCGTGATCTGCGAAGGGAAAAGATTGATTAAATCCTCAGAGATAATGGAACCCATCGTCGTAGAGATCTTCTGAACATGGGTGGAAAAAACATTAGCCACTTCCTCGAGATCATTCGTCCAGGAGTTGTCAGATCTTTTGATAGAGGTGATTTGATTCCTACGATTCCTCTGAATAGCTTTTGCATGGAAGAATTTTGTGTTTCGATCACCGAGGTGTATATGAGCAACTCTAGATTTCTCTTTCCACAGGCTTTCCTGTTGGTTATAGGCTTCTTCCAACTTTTGGTTGAGATTATGAAGGATCTCAAGGGTAGGAGCAGATTGAAGGGCATTTGTGAGAGAGTTGATTTTGGTTTCAAGGTGTCCAAAGACAGTTTTATTCCACTTGGCGAGGTTGATAGCCAAGTGGTTAAGCTTATTCTGGATCGGATTGTAGGAATTGGGCCAATTATTGTTAATGAAACTGTTGCAATCCGGGTGAGACATCCAGGTGCGGATAAATTTGAACGGCTTTCGACCAATTGGCCTTTGAAGGGTGGTAGTGAGGAGGATGGGGACATGGTCAGAGCCCACCCCGGGCAGGTGATGAAGGATGGAGTCAGGGTAGTCCGTGGCCCACTTCTGGTTCGATAAAGCTATCACTAGCCGTTCTTTAATCAAATTGCCCGAAATTGTCTAATGGACCACGTATAAGGGTCTCCATTGAAGCCAAGATCATGAAGGCCCATCATATTAATCTGCTTGTGAATTTGCCGAGCATGGGAGGGGAACTCAGACTTCCCCCCGATTTTATCCTCCGGATACAAAATAGAATTGAGGTCACCTATAACCAACCAAGGAATAGAGGAATCCGGAGTAAGCTCAGAGAGCTGGGCCCAGGGTCCCATCGGATGAGAACTATAGAGGCAACCATAGAAGCACGATAGATAGAATTCCTTATCATTGTCGTGGGTGCCTTTAAGGTGGATAATGTTAGTATCCGCAAAAGAAGGGTGGATATCCGTGTTATGGGACCAAAAGACCGCCAGGCCCCCGGCTCTGTTAACAGGATCAACCGTGAAGTGCTTGTAATTGGCTTGCAGATTAAGAAGTTTGCTAAGATTAGTATTGATACACTTAGTCTCAGATAAAAATATGATGTCTGGTTTGTGGGTTCGAACAAGAGACCAGAGATGTTTTCTGTTCAGAAAATTACCACAGCCTCTCATGTTCCAGGCCAAAATAGATAAATCTTTATGGGGTTGGTCCATCAGGACACCGACCAAAGGGGCCCAACAAAACCAAGCCTAGCAACCCCGGAAAGGAGCACAAGACAAGGAGTGCCTCTTGCAGGAAAGGAAAGGAAACGGGAGAAAGAAGAAAGGGAGGCCAATTAAACAGACAAAATAACACTACCAAACAAAACGAGTTACATAAACCAAACAAAACAGCCAAAATAACACAAAACGAGTTACATAAACCAAACAAAACAACCAACTACAGCTGAAAGCCCACAAACAAAACTAAACACCTCCCCACGCAGTACAGTTGGCCAGGAGGAACAAAAGGGAGAGATCAACTCTAAACACCTAGCTAGGAGACAGCAAGAGATGACCCCTCCTTGCTACTGTACCAACAGGAAGAGCCGAACTCAGGCCACACACCTGGCTACCCCTAAAACACTACACCCAGCAAAGCAAGAACATATAACAAAGAGAAAACTAAAACAGAAAGCAAACTGAAAACAACTACAACAATCAAAACACAGCTAAAGTAGATCATTCCGGTGGAGTTACGACACTCTCACTTCCTTGATTAGCAAGACCCCCAATACTCTGATTGACCATCCTTGCTTCATCTATCATTCTCCTCGCCTCTCGATTCTCCAACAAAAAGGATTGGAATTCATTGGAATCGTCTGAATGCTCATCCGAGCTAATAGAGTGGTGGGAAGGGCTTTCTCTAGTTCTCTTACCCGAGGGGGTAAAGAGCAGATGAGGAGGGGTTTGATGATAAACAGGTGATGGTGGGGGGCTATGAGTAATGGTTCTTCAGGGCTACGATCTCGGTTGGGAATCACATTAGTATCCATAGGGTCACTGTCATCTTCAGAGGGATCTTCTAGCACCGGACAGTGACCAAGAGGATGATCAATAATCCTGCAGGTTTGACATATTACCCCAGGGAATTTTTGGTAACTGAAATTGATGTCAAATTCTCTATCAACAAAGACCGTGTTAATTGTGGCTAACAATGGGGAGCGGACATCATAAAGGAAATGAACCCTAATTACTTTGTTGTTCACAAAACTGAGATTGCGAGGTTTAATCTGGATAATCTTACCCATTTGCTCGAAAATAACATCCAGGTCTTCTTTGTTCTGAATGGCCATTGGTAGATTATACAGGTTACACCACATGGGCTCATAGAATAGGTCGTCAACTCCTTCCGAGAGTGGAAAATAAACTTGTTTAAGAACAAGAAGCATACCCCTCAAAATCCATGGACGACCAAAGTTCAATGCATTCAGGATGAATACGCTCTTTGGTTTTATAAGAAAGGTGTTAAGAGGACCTTCAACTGTAGGGTAGTGACAGTCACGAAAGAAAATGGATTGAGAGAATAGCATGCGTTTCAGGTGAGCCAGGTTTGCCTCTTGGGGACAGCACCACCTAGCCACATAGCCTTGGTTGATAGTCTGAAGATCTTGGTTGGTGGAGGGCTTTTGGTATTTGAGAGAGAGACGACCACGAGGTGCAAGAGCAAAGTGGGTTGCCATGGGGATAAGATAATAGCAGGGATGAAGAGAGTACTGTGATGAGAGGAGAAGAAGGACCATGGTATATATAGAGGTGCGTTAGGTCGGAGAGGAGAAGATGAAGCAGTAACCATCGAGTGCCATGCATGCACAGGGATTGGTGAGAGTGTCACCCACCAGAAATGTCTACTCGCCGGAAATGACTATTGATATGCTAGAGAGATAAAGAAGACCAGCGGAAAAACAACTAAAACACTTCGCGAGAAAATCCAATAAAACCAGAGAGAGACGAGAGAGAAGAGAGAGAAAGGGAAGGGATAAAACCGAGGCACTTAAAGCAAATTGACTAGAGAAGAGGAAGAGGCTTACCCTCGAGTAACTGATGGCGTGCCTGTTGTTCTTCTCGGGACAAAGCACCTCGCCAGTTGGATTAAACTCTTGAGATGATTCGTGGCCAATGTAGGAGGAAGCTTCTGGGATGGCTTTGACTTGCATGCAATGAAGACGAAGACCATTAACTGCTAGACCATTAACTGCTAGATCACGCTCAAGGTTGGTGATTACGAGAAGGATAGGAGACGTAATGAGGTGGGAAAGTAGCAGGGAAAAGTTTGTGATGATGCTGATCTTAGTTAATGCACTCAAAAGATTTTTGATGGAGTTGGCGGCGGTAGCTGATTAGGGTTTTCAAGGTGGAAAGGGGAGAGTTTGCTGACGTCAGATCAGAGCCTCTCTCTCCTCAAAAAACCTTCGATTGTGGGGGTCATGATCTCCATTAATTATGGTTAGCCAAGTGGTTCCTTAGCTCTAATGGTCTTAAGTTTGAATCCATTTGGTGACTATGAATTTTTATTGTTTCATTTCTTAACTTAACAAAAAAACTACTTTCCGGTGGGCCCTGTGTACATGTATATTTTAATTTTATATGTCTATTTTAATTTTTGGCCTAAATTTGTGCCCCTTTACTCTTGATAGGACTATTTGTGGTAATTTTACTTATTCAATTTGACTTCATTTCTGCTTTCACAACAAAAAAAAAGATTGATTTTATTTTCGTCATATTTCATCTAAACTATTGTTAATGTTATATTTTTGTTCTATGACATTTATTATTTCTCTATATAACCAACAAACATCAAGTGGTTGGTTTCATGTGTTTCTTTGATGTTTATATGATGATTCAATCGTCAATATAATATATGCGAATCTCATTTGTCTATATGTGAATGGTTAAAATTAACTTACTTTAAATCTAAAAATTTGAATATATATTAGAATAAGAATAATGATTGAGCGATAATATATATACAAAAAAATGTTTTTTTTTGTGAAGCCAAAGTATCATATATAATAAAAGAGTTACAATGTTAGACCGAAAAGATAACACAATTCCAATCTATGGGACTAACTAGTAACCTATTTAACATCCGAGGGCTAAAACATAATAATTCAGATTCTAGAAGGTAAAGCCGAATTCGCCAGGTCATGAGCCTCTCTATTGGAGTCACGTGGGCAGAAGAGAAACTCCAGCTGTCCCTCATGCGCCCTCTCACGTAGACCGTTGATTTGGTGTGATAATCTCCACGGGATTACAGCATCGACGGCTCTCATCCATTCTATCAGAACCCTAGCGTCGCCTTCTATTACATAAAAAAAGTTTCGAAGTTCATCAGCTAGGGTTAACGCCTCTTCCAGAGCGGCGATCTCACTGTGCATAGGCGACACCGGTTCAATCGATTTCTTCCTTATACCTACTGTTTCTCCTTTAAAGTTTCTTGCTATTGCAGCACATGAAGCTTCAATCTCTTTAAACGAACCATCAGGAAGGATCCAGTTTACCTGCTTTTGAAGATTAGTAATCGAATCAGAAGGGGCTAAGTTAGTATACCTGAGAGATTCCTTCACACTCCACCAACATCTTGCGAGATCTGGTTTTTGATTTTGAAAATGAAGATTATTTCTCACCTTCCACCATTCCCAGTAAAGATAAGTAATTTTATACCATATAGGCATATATCTTCCAAAATTTCATTATTTTGAAGAATATTAGATAATGTTTTAATTGGATCATCTGTGATAAATGGCAGCTCCTCTAGTCCCCCTTGATGTACAAGTTGATGATAAACTCGACATTCTGCAAACAGGTGTTGAGTTTTTTCCATTTCTCCTGTTGAACAAAGCAGACATTCTTGATCTATATGAGGGACTCTCTTGCCTATATTGGTCAGTAAAGGTAACCCTTCATGAATGAACTTCCAAATAAAATTTTGAATTTTAGGGAGCCTTTGTTTCTTCTTCCAAAATTGTTTCCATGGAAAAGTATATGCCTGCTCTTGTAGAATTGGGTTCTCTTTGATCTAGGTATAAAAGGATTTGCTAGAAAATTTTCCATTAGATGATGGACACCATATGAGTGTATCAGTGGGCTTATTGTGGTGTATAGGTATATCTAGGATTGTGTTTGCATCCTCTTGATTGAAGTATTCTGTTAAGATATTTGCTTTCCACATCCCTGTTTCCTGTTCTATAAGGTCTGAAACTTTTTGAAAATGAATAGGCAAGTTGTTATTAAATGTAAGCATGTGATTAGAAGTAGTAGGACCCAAGGATCAGACCTAATATCAATCATGTGTCCATTACTAATATGCCACAATATGTTACCTTTCATGTTATTCTTAATATGATGAAAGTTATGCCAAATGTGAGAACTACCTTGCTTGCAATTGTTACCCCAAAAGTTAGAATCCTTAAGATATTTAGCTTTTAATAATCTTACCCATGTCTCCTCTAGTTTGGTAAGAAATTTCCATACCAACTTAGCAATAAGAGATAGATTTGCCTCTTTGATAGATCTAATACCAAGCCCTCCTTTATGTTTAGGGCTACAAATTATGTCCCAATTGATAAAATGTAACTTAGTTTCATCTATTTGATGACCCCACCAAAAGCATCTTTCTATTTTCTCAAGCAAATTAATGGTACCTATAGGCATAATTTGAAAACTACTAGTATAAGTGCAAAAAGAGGCTAGAATCGACTTGATTAAGGTAGTCCTACCAGCTTGGGTGATAAATTTTTGTTTCCAACCCGAAAGGGACTGTTTAAATTTATCTACTAACCAGTTGTGGCTATCTATCCTATTTTCCTTTTTGAGTAAAAGGGCTCCAAGATACTTCTCTCTATCATTCATCAAAGGAGAATTCAGTTTCTGGACGAACATATCAACAATATGATGGGGCACACCTTTGGCAAAGTAAAGAGAAGATTTAGAGTAGTCTACCTTTTGTCCAGAGAAATTGCTATAATAATTCATGATGTGGATTACTGTATTTAAATTTTCGTGATTAGCTTTTCCAAAAATTATGAGATCATCAGCAAACAATAGATGAGTAACACTAGGAGCTGCTGAATTGATCTTATACCCTGTAAATGTACCTTGATTCTCATAATAATTGAAAAGGAGTGAGAGAGACTGCGAGGATAGAATAAACAGATAGGGCGATAAAGGACAGCCCTGTCTAAGGCCTCTAGAGGCCTTGAAGTCTCCAACTATAGCCCCATTGAGTTGGATGCTAAATCTAGCTGTAGTAATACACGACATAATTAAACGAAGGATTTGGCCGTCAAGGCCAGTAGCTTTGAGGACTAATTCAAGGAATTCCCAGTTAACCCTATCATAAGCTTTGGCCATATCTATTTTAAGGGAAAAATGGCCTTTCTTAGCTTTGAAGAATGCATTGAATGCAATAATTCCTTGGTCACTATAATATTGTCAATAATTTGACGAGAGGGAACAAATGCATTTTGAGTCCACATAATACCATCCTCTAAGTAAGGTCTGATTCTATTCGCTATCAATTTCGTGATGAATTTATACACCGAGTTACATAAGGATATTGGTCTAAACTCCGAGGCTGAACTCGGATTTCTAATCTTAGGAATAAGGGCAATGGTAGTAAAATTCAACTGAGGGTCAATCATACCTGTAGCCAAAGTTTGTTGGATATACTGAATAAGTTCTGTCCCTATAGTTTCTCAATGATGTTGAAAGAAAAAAACAAGGTAAACCATCCGGCCCCGGACTTTTAATCGAGCCCATTTCCATAACCACTGCCTTTATTTCCTCAGGTGAAGGAATCCTTGAGATATCGGTCAGGTGTTCAGCCGAAAAAACCTTATAGTTATTTATAACTTCGGTGGGCGGGAGACAAACAGGTTCTGCCCTAAATAAATTCTAAAAATGCTGTATAAATTCCTCCAAAATTTTGTTTACATCCCTCGAGTTTTCACCATTCGAGAGTGTGATTTGATGTATCTTATTCTTTTGGCGCCTGGTGGACATAGCAACGTGAAAGGCTTTAGTATTACGGTCCCCATTTTGAACCCATTTAGCCCTTGATCTTTGTTCTGCCTTGGTATGAATAAGTTATTCCAAGAAAATAATCTCTTCTTGTAACTTACTTTTGACATTCAGGGAGTCTTCTGTAGATGTGATAGATTGAATATCTTGGAGTTGTTTTTGTAAAACACTTAGTCGATTTTTAGGACTCCAAAAGCTCTTCTGCTCCACTTTTTTACGGATTCTTTCACTTGATTTGTTTTTTCCAAAAAGGTTCCTGTTGACTTAGCCCATCTGTCTGCAAAAATGTTATATACTGTTCATGACGAGTCCAAAAAATTTCGAACTTGGGTATTGTCTTAACTGGTTGTCCTTCCACCGTAAGTTTGAGAAGTATGGGGGCATGATCGCTATTATAGCGAGGTAAATGAAAAACACCTGAATCCGGGAATTTCATAAGCCAGTTAGGATCACAAAGGACTCTGTCTAGTCTTTCTCTTGTGAGATGATGTATAACTTTATTGTTCGTCCAAGTATACGCCGGACCATTGAACCCCAGATCGATTAAGTTTGCATTCTGAATAAATTGCTGAAAATGATGCATAAACGGAATGTTAGAATTTCCACCCCATTTTTCATTGGAGTTACATAGAGCATTAAGATCCCCTAGACAACAGTAAGGATTGTTAGTACTGCGAATCCTATTAAGTAAATTAGACCAAAAATTTAACCTATGTTGGACATTAGGTGGACCATATATACAGAAGATGTCCCACTGGTCATCTATAGAGGTAGTAATAGTGGCATGAATTAAATTATGAGAGGAGTAATGTATATCTAGTTTAATATTATTCGACCAGTGAAGAATCAAACCCCCACTGCGTCCAAGAGAGGGAACATACATGAAAAATGTTTTTAAGTTATAATTTACAACTGCATATCATGACACGTGAAAATTTACCCTCTAATAATTTTAGGTCAGTCATGGTTGATTTAAAATCCTAGCTCCGTCTGTGGCGAGTTCCTTTTAACCAATGTGATGCAGGCGCATATCGCGTGGGCCCACGTCCACGCGTGCCCACGGCCTAGTCGGCCAGATTAGCTAGGTTTAGGAAGTTTTTATTTTATGAAAGATTCATAATGAATCTTAGTTTAGGAAGTTACATTAATTTAGTGTTTCTATTATTTAGGAAAGATCAGTTTGTGTCTATCTGGGAAAGTCTAGTAATCTATAAAAGGAGTCCAGTCTTGTTTATTCTTCATATATTGAAGTGAAAAACCATTGAAGTTAATCAAGTTTTAGTTTATTTATCGTTTTCTTGACAGTTCTTCGTTTATTTTATTGTTCTTATTTTAATTCCGCTGCGACTACATCAAGTGGTATTCAGAGCCATCAAAATTCTGGAAATTTTTTTTTTCTCACAAAAAAAAAATAATACAATAAAAATATCGATGGATACATCTCCTCTTGAATGTTGGAAAAAAATTTCACGTTTATGTTGGGAACAAATTAGAGATACAATTCAATTTTATATGGATCAGAAGGATGAAAGAAAAATTCATCAAGTTTCTAAAATTCCACTCTTCGAAGGTCAATTCCATATAAATGTATGGATTCAACGCACGGAAGATTGGTTCAAAAATCAAGAAGTTCATGACAAAGATAAGGTTTTTTTGGTTGAACAACATATGTCCGAAAGAATCTACGAAGATTTCAATGCAATGCAATGGAGACTCATTGACCAAGGTAAACAATTCATAGATAATTGGGTTATATTGAAAAGCATCCTCAGGTATGATTTTCTTCCCCTCGATGAATATTTTTCATATACGGAAACAAAGATTGAATCAAGTAGACAGTTCTCCAATGTTACTCCGGTCACCGTAATTGATAATATTGAAGGAGAAGTTATTGACACAAACAGAAAAATCCGATCGACGGCGAAGAAAGAAGAAGGAAGTAGTTTTCCTTCATTGGACCTAGACCCTAGTCGTGATCGGAAGAATCCATGCCTAGTCGAATTATTTGATTCATATGGCATTCCGGGAGACGACGTCCTTGTTTCGAATCATAAAATTTTACCGCATCAATTATGTTTCACATCACCACCGTACTCACCACCATCACCATCACCTCCATCTTCTTATTATACACCACCACCTCCGTACTATTATTATTCACAACCTCTTATTTCCATTAACCATGAAGAAGTAATAAAAGAAGAAAAAGAAGAGTTTGAACAAGTTGACGAAGTTGATTACAAAGAAGTTGTAGTTAAAGAAGAAGAAGAACAAGAAGTGGAAAAAGACGATCCTAATTTAACGACGCCCATATGATTGGTACAAATATGGTGACTATGGTATGTTCGCTTGGCGCGGAATCATCGTGGGTGCACCAGTCCGTGGATGATTTTCAGATGAATGTGTAACAATGATAGGAGAAGTGAAAAATCATGAAGAATGGAAAGTAATTGAGAAGTTTGATATGGCTAGTGATTTCAGTGTGAGATTGACTGCATTGGATAAGAAATTAGGGCTTAGACATTTCTGGGTTTTTGTTAGACATCCAAAGTGGAAAGTTACAGAACTTCTATGGCAACAATGGACATTAGTTTCAGAAGTTGTTGTTAAAACAGGGGAAGATAGATTGGATAAATGGAATTTAATGGGTAAATTAGGAAACAAAACAAGATCTTTGATTACTAAAGGTGCAGCTTGGATGAGACCTGATATAATTTATATTAAAAGACCTGTTTATCAATGTAGATTTGAACCTCAAATTGATTTTATCAAAGGGTTGGTTCCTCTTCTTGATCCAAGTTCAGAACAGAATTTCCAATTTGAATTGAAACATGCAGATGGAAGAGTTGAAATGTGTACATATTTTAGTGGGTTATGTAAGATTGTTAGGATAAACCCTACATCGTTTGTGGATGATGTTGTGAACGCTTATGAGAAGATGAATGATGAGAAAGTGAAGGTTCTTCAATCGGTTTTACCTATCGGAGCTGATGATAAACGATGTAAACCAATGGAAAGCTCTGAACAAATGGATATTGAAGCTTTCGCGAATTTATAGAGTGAAAAAACAGAAATCACTAGACTACTTTTCATAGCTGACCAATGCGGAAATCAAGTTATGAGAATGGAAGCTCTACGAATGGCTTTTGATGAGGTCAAGAAAGGTGAAAATACTCAGTTATTTAGAGACATTGTAGAGAAGATTGATGGAAAATTAGGTCCTGCTTATGATATGGATAAAGCTTGGGTTGATAATATTGATCCAAGAGCTAGATTAAAGAAAGAGACACTCATTAATGAACTTAATACTTACAAGACAAATTTGATCAAAGAGAGCATTAGAACGACATACAATGATTTCAGAGACAAATTGGCTCGGAAGGTATTCGATGACTTGTCTGAGAGAGTTGTTTCTACTCGTACTTCGGCTTTTTCCGCTTATATTCATGGTGGTTTTGTCATAAAGGGCTTCGAAATTTGCATGGATGGGAAGACAAACCACATCGTTGAGTTCGCTAAAAAGAAATACTCTTTTGTTACTAATACTTTATGTCGTTCACGGAGACTTACAACACCATATGATATTGAGAAGAGGATGAGTGTAATAGTGTAGACTTGTTTTTTCGACAACGTTGTGTATGATCTTCTTCATCGAATTGCTAGACGATGGGCGATGTAGAAATTTGTTGGAAGATTATTTCCCACGATCGATCTTTCGAAATTCCTTACGATATGAGATTGATGCTAATGATATAATCCATAATGGTGTCTTTTAGTTTTCATGCACCTTTCGTGCGAAGTGTGAATTACAGATCGCCATGACAAGGTTACTCGTATACGGGTGCATCAAATATTTTTTTTTCTTCGAAACGGTTCGGGACGAACTATTTGGGGAGCGGGGAGCTGATGCAGGCGCATATCGCGTGGGCCCACGTCCACGCGTGCCTACGGCCTAGTCGGCCAGATTAGCTAGGTTTAGGAAGTTTGTATTTTATGGAAGATTCATAATGAATCTTAGTTTAGGAAGTTACATTAATTTAGTGCTTCTATTATTTAGGAAAGACCAGTTTGTGTCTATCTGGGAAAGTCTAATAATCTATAAAAAGGAGTCCAGTCTTGTTTATTCTTCATATATTGAAGAGAAAAATCATTGAAGTTAATCAAGTTTTAGTTTATTTATCGTTTTCTTTACCTTTCTTCGTTTATTTTATTGTTCTTATTTTAATTCCGCTGCGAGTGAAATAAGTTTACCTAATGATGTAAATTTTATTTACCCTCTAATCCCATCATCTTATAGAAGGTACACTTTGCCACTCTGAGACTGGCGTATGTGAAATAAGTTTTACATAATATTTCGTTGAGTTAATTCCTATATGGCCCCCTACTTTGTGACCAGCTTCCTTTATGGCCCCTTTTTTTTCGTAAATTCAAATATGGCCCCCTTTTCTTAACACCGTCAGTCAACTTTTAAAGTTAATCTTTTTGTTTCCATATTTACCCATCTTATAAGAATGATTTCAAAATTCAAAATTGACCCCCTTTTAAATTTGGGTCAATTTCCAAAAACTTATAGCTACTTTAGAAAAAACTAGGGGGCCAAAATAGAATACATATAAAAAAATTTTAAAAACACCTCATCTCTCTCCTCCACATTGCCACCTCATCATCTTCTCCGATGAAGGTCACCGGCCGACCAAATTTTCTGGCGACCTTCAAATTTTTTTTTTTTTTTTTTTATCTTTCTCTAACCAATCTCTCTCCCATCTCTCTCTTTCTCTCACTCCCATCTCTCTCTCTCTCTCTCTAATTTCTCTCTCTCTCTCTCTATCTCTCTCTCTAATTTCTCTCTCTCTCTCTATCTCTCTCTAATTTCTCTCTCTCTCTCTCTATCTCTCTCTAATTTCTCTCTCTCTCATCTCACTATAATTCCGGCGAAGGGGAGGAGCCCCTTCACCGGAATTATAGAAAGGTGAGAGAGAGAAATGAGAGAGAGAGATGGGAGATAGAGAGAGAGATTAGTTAGAGAAAGATAAAAAAAAAAAAAAAAATTTGAAGGTCGCCGGAAAATTTGGCCGGTCGGCGACCTTCATCGGAGAAGATGATGAGGTGGCGGAATACATGATGTAGAGGAGAGAGAGGGAGAGATGTGGTGTTTTTAAAATTTTTTTATATGTATTCTATTTTGGCCCCCTAGTTTTTTCTAAAGTAGCTATAAGTTTTTGGAAATTGACCCAAATTCAAAAGGGGTCAATTTTGAATTTTGAAATCATTCTTATAAGAAGGGTAAATATGGAAACAAAAAGATTAACCATAAAAGTTGACTAACGGTGTTAAGAAAAGGGGGCCATATTTGAATTTACGAAAAAAAAGGGGCCATAAAGGAAGCTGGTCACAAAGTAGGGGGCCATATAGGAATTAACTCTATTTCGTTTTCCGTGTCTATCCTACAAAAAATTGTTTCAACCAAAAAAAAAATCCTAAAAAAAAATTAGAAAGTCCGGTAAGAAACGGAAACGCGAAATTAGAAACATAGAGAGAAATTAGAAATTCCTAAATTCGCAAACCCTAATTTCCGAAATCTCAAATTCGTCGAAGTTAATTTGTTATAAATACCCAATTCTGATCATTCTTCCTGTCGAATTAAGTACTAACTAATAATGGGGATGAAGAGAGTCGCTTCGTTAGTGTTTCATACTGAAACAAAATTTCCTCGACTTACGAAAGTGAAGAACAAAAATTACTCGTTAGGGTTTCAAATCACTGCCGAACAAATCGTCAGAGAAGCTAGACACATTCAAGAAACAGAAATCAGACAACCTCCCAAACAGAAAATTGCAGATGAAGATGAACTTTCTGATTATCTTCAACAGAAGCGCAAGGAATTCGAAGACCTAGTTCGAAGATCAGGAGGGCAGAAAACTAGGGTTTTCATCAAATATGCCAAGTTTGAAGAATCACAAAGGGATTTTTTTAGAGCAAGATCTGTTTATGAAAGAAGTTTAGAATTAGATGCAAGGAACCATACGTTATGGGTAAATTATGCAGAATTTGAGATGAAGAACAAGTTCATCAATTATGCCAGGAACGTCTGGGATCGAGCTGTTACCTTACTTCCCCGTGTCGATCAACTCTGGTACAAATACATTCATTCCGAGGAGATGATCGGAAACGTCGCCGGAGCTCGTCAGATATTCGAACGGTGGATGAATTGGATGCCGGATCAACAAGGTTGGCTTTCTTATATTAAATTCGAACTTAGGTATAATGAAATTGAACGAGCCAGAAATATTTTTGGAAGATTTGTCTATTGTCACCCAAAGGTTACTCCTTGGATTAAGTTTGCACAATTTGAGATGAAGAATGGGGAGATTTCTAGGGCTAGAAACGTCTACGAAACTGCTGTTGACAAATTAACTAGGGATGCAGAAGAAGAAGCTGAACTATTATTGGTTACGTTTGCTGAATTCGAGGAAAAATGTAAAGAGATTGAACGAGCAAGATGCATCTATAAGTATGCTCTTGATCATATACCAAAGGGTAGAGCAGAAGATTTGTATCGAAAATTTGTCGAATTTGAGAAGCAATATGGAGACAAAGAAGGGATTGATGATGCCATTACAAGGAAGAAAAGGTTTCAATATGAAAACGAAGTAAAGAAAAACCCATTCGATTATGACTCTTGGTTTAGTTACATTCGTCTGGAAGAGAGTGCTGGCGACAAGGATAGGATCACAGAGCTCTACGAAAGAGCCATCGCTTGCGTACCTCCTGCTGAAGAGAAAAGGTATTGGAAACGTTACATTTACTTGTGGATTAACTACGCTCTGTATGAAGAACTTGATGATAATGATACTGAGGTAACTAGACAAGTATACAGAGAATGCCTTAAGCTTATTCCCCACAAGAAATTCTCGTTCGCAAAAGTATGGCTTTTGGCGGCTCAGTTTGAGATCCGCCAAAAGAACGTGGATGCTGCCAGAAGAATTCTACTAGAAGGAATTGAGTCGGCTATTGGTAACATAAACTGTCGCAAAACCCTTTGTGACAAGTATTTCGATTGGGCTCAACTTTAGTCAAATTTTAATTTTCTTAGCATGTAAAGTCTTTGATATTCAGAAGGATTATAAATAAAGGACAAATATTTTTTTTTTTTAATTAGAATGCAACTCTCTAATTAGTGTTAGTTAAAGTTTTTGACTTTTTGCTTGTTGACATGAATGTGGAAACAGGAAGTAATATGGCTTCACAAGTGTAGTATTGAATGTCTTTTCTGAACCTATGTTTGTGTGTGTGTCTGACCTGCATGGCAGATCAAGTCTCGAATAATCTTTTCTGATTCCTAAATCCTATCATTATTCATCCAACATATCTATCTACTAACTAGTGATCTAGACCTTTTCTCTCTGTGTTATTGATAGGGGGCAGTGTCACAGTCAGAATCTTAACGATTTCATGTTATTTAGGATGCAGAGACAAAGCTCCAACCTTTTGAACGGATAGCCGAGTCAGGGGTTACTGATGAGCACTCAGAGCAGACCCATGGTTTTTGTGAGTTCTTCAGGTAGCTCCTCTCTTTATTATCCTTCGTTGTAAAATCCGACTTGTGTAATGTTTACTAGCAGCATTGTGGGAAGGCTTAAACTTTTTCTGAGAACAAACTCTAGGGCTATCCAGGATTTAAATTTTGATAGTTTATAGTCGTTTTTCGGTTTGAGGACAATTTCTTAGGAAGAAGTTTCATACGTTGCAGGTACAAACAAAGTTTGTAAGGGTCGTGGAATATTAACTTTGAGCTTGAACTTGTGTGCCTGTGTTTTTTCCTCAAAACCAGTATCTAAAGTACAGATTACTGGACTTCTGCATTGTCAATTTCCATGTCGTTAGTGTCTGCTTTCGGAGGTTCCTCTGCGGCCTGCGGGTAAGCTGATACCTTTTATCTGTTAGTTTTGTTCTCGAGTTCCTTCGTCTTGATTCCCTCCTTTTTTTTTCTCTCTTCCTCGAACACATTTTAGGTCTTCAAAAAGCCTGACTACCTTATTTGAGACTTATCTAATGTCATCCATTACTGCATTGTGGTTTCCAATCCATTTTTGGAAATAGGCTGTCATCTTCACTGTGCACAGCATTGGGAGTAGCTTATCTGTTGGAAACGGAGTTCTTAGGGTCACCCATCATGTCCTGAAAGGTAGGAAGATTCCCCATCCAAGTACCAAGGATGGCCTCAACCCCTTCTTTAAGAATATCCGAGTCTGATGACGGTGCGGAGTTCCACAACAACCACCTTATGATGGTTCTCATAGTGCCGTCGAGGCTGCCGAAGAATTATCAAAGTCTTAGAAGGTAAAAAGGTTAAAAAAGTTAGGTTACGGGGGTGGGGGTTGATTGCTCTGATTGAATGGGTTGTGGTGGATTTTATGGTTGGTAAGTGATATTAAAGGCTTGTTGTTGGGTCCAGGTGGCTTGCAAGGTTGGGGTTCGTGGAGATGGTGGTTGAAAGTTGAAACAAGGTAGCGTATAATTTTCAAAAAATGATTGGGACAGTCATTGATAGGGGACAGTCAGAATCTTAACGATTTCATGTTATTTGGGACGGAGAGACAAAGCTCCAACCTTTTGAAGCGGATAGCCGAGTCAGGGGTTACTGATGAGCACTCAGAGCAGACCCTTGGTTTGGAAAGGTTTCTCTGTGTTATTGATAGGGGACAGTCAGAATCTTAACGATTTCATGTTATTTGGGACGGAGAGACAAAGCTCCAACCTTTTGAAGCGGATAGCCGAGTCAGGGGTTACTGATGAGCACTCAGAAACCCCTGACACAGCTATCCACTCTGAGTTTGAGTTGTAACGGTTAGCCATATTATTTGTAACGGTTAGCCATATTATTTGTAACGGTTCAAACCTTTTAATCACCCCTATGAGTTTGATTTTGTTTTTAGTTAACCCCCTGTTATGACTACAAAATTAACAAATTAGCCCTAAAATTAACAATTTAGCCATATTATTAACCCCACAATAATATTATTATCCCCACTAAAAATTCAGTTTAAACCCCACCAAATTACTTCATTGTAGATTAGCCCA
>BEHA01050394.1:131894-150450 GCA_002897215.1 Eschscholzia californica subsp. californica | reverse complement strand
CGGAGAGACAAAGCTCCAACCTTTTGAAGCGGATAGCCGAGTCAGGGGTTACTGATGAGCACTCAGAAACCCCTGACACAGCTATCCACTCTGAGTTTGAGTTGTAACGGTTAGCCATATTATTTGTAACGGTTCAAACCTTTTAATCACCCCTATGAGTTTGATTTTGTTTTTAGTTAACCCCCTGTTATGACTACAAAATTAACAAATTAGCCCTAAAATTAACAATTTAACCATATTATTAACCCCACAATAATATTATTATCCCCACCAAAAATTCAGTTTAAACCCCACCAAATTACTTCATTGTAGATTAGCCCAGATTTAGCAGATTTTGTCACGAAGTCTATAATTTCTTTTTTGCCCCTTACATCATCTCCTTGTAATAAATGTGTTTTTGGTCTCATTTTCAATAAATAATTCAATTTTCAATATATTTCATCGTTTCTGTGAGTTTTAAAGTATTCACACTAACTGAAACGTCTCAATTTTTGACGGACCGAAATTTAAATCAAAACCGAAATGATTGGATGTACACACATGGCCGGATGACCCTCTTTAGTCACTCCTCTGCACACCTAGGCGCCTAGACTGGGAATAAGACTAGGGGCAATTTTGTTTTTTTATTTTTTTGTTGAAACGGGGCAATTTTGTTTGTTCATGCAATGTGATAAAAATATTCTCCTTGGCGCCTTTGTTTTTCGGTTGACAATTCTACACATTATAAAGTGGTAGACCTGTTACCAAAGCGACTGACCTTCAATTTATATAAAGTATGCCTTTCATTATCACAATTATTAGATTTTCTCTTAACAAAAACAAACCAAGATCACACATCTACTAATAAATGAGTTTTGGTTGCGGTGATTATAGAATTTTCAAAAACAAAAACTACACAATTTGTAACAAAACCCTTATCATATACACTTCATTACCTTCTTCCATTTTCTTTCTTTAATTCTTTTAACGTCTACAAGATTTTTTATTACGTAGAAGGAAATAACAATGAGACCGATATTAAATAAAATATATTCAAGATGAGAGAATTCATAGTTGGAACGTCTGTCTCTTCTCACTCTCAGCATTTCCTCTAACAATTACTGCACAAATTCCGTAAACACGAAAGTTTCTCCAAAACATCAAATAAAGAATTAAATTGAGAATAGATATGCAACTTCAAAGTAACAAGTCGAAATGCCAAAACTACAAAAGAAACAAGCATGCCGAAGGATTTTATACTATTATTCTTGTGAAAAAGTTATTGATGACACCCGTCGAACAACAACCGGTCTTAAAATAACATTCATGTCTCTTTCATAGGTCCCATAAGATAAGGCAAGACACCAACAGGCAACAACCACTGTCTTTTGACAAAAGAATATAGAAAAAACATAATATGATTACATAATACTAATCTCCATAACATATTTAATGTTGTCAAGTAACATGTAGTAAACTATCAACTGTCATACTGTTTGTCCTTCACACAAGACGGGGTGACAGTTAGGGGGCAATGAGATCAATAATGCCAATGATTGTTGTGATATTGTGTCCAAAAGAAGTAGGAAATATATTTTGAACAACGTAGGGATGATTCAAATTGTTGGGACTTGGGCGCTTCCTTGGCTAAGAAACATGTACTGGAAAAATAAGGGAAGTCTTAACTTTGTCAAGAGTTTCTATGATACTCTCCTACGAACAAATATATTAGATATGGTTCGAACTAAATATGAGTCGACAATTACTCGTACCTAAATTTCAGATCTCAAGTCCAACTTCAAAAATGCCACAAAATAAGGTTTTTGAAAGCCAATAAATGTTTTATGATACAAAGAAGAGAAAGATGTTGATCACTTGGTAGGAAGGAAAACCCCCAAAAATCAATCAAAATGTAACTCCTTTATAGAATTATAGAATGCAAAACTACAGTAATTCAATGATAAAGTGCATTTTTTACTTGAAGAATAACAAGCCCTAGAGCAAAAGTACTCCCCTGCTCAACTTCATGTTTAAACTGACTTTTCTTTTTTGATATCTTCCACTAAAGGTGGAGGAGCCTATGTAGTTGGTCTCGGCCGAGACGGCCGAGAATCTCAGGTCTCGTCTCGGTCTCGGCCCTCTCCCGAGACGAGACCCGGCCAAGACCCCGAGTTAGGGCTTGGCCGAGTTTCTCGGCCGAGACAACCCGAGACCGAGACGAGACTCGAGACCCGAGCAGCAACATTCAAATATTTAGATTTTTTTTTTTGGAAAACTCTTTGACCTAAATTAAGTACTACTATTTATTATATTCTCAAATCTTAATTACTTATTATATTCCCAATGTATCTAATATAAACAGCAATAATACTATATAGAATATTTAGGGTTTATGCCTTAGAGAGAAACTAATAAATTCTTTAGAAACTTTCAAAAGTTTAGTAGATTGGGATTTCCTTATACAGAAATTAAGGTATAATACATAGTATAACTAGAATTAAGAACTAAGAAGAAGCAAAGAATACTTATGAAGTATGAACGTCGTTTTATTAACCTAATGAAGTGAAGTATTTTAGAATTTAGCTAATTTCTATATTTGCTATCTCACCGAGAATCTCGGCCTGTCTCGGTCTCGTCTCGGTCTCGGTCGGACCGAGACCGAGACCATCTACATAGGGAGGAGCCTGAAGTAACCCACAAATGGATTGTGGTGTTGCAATAGTGATAGTTAGAGTCCATGGCAGAGGTAATAATGGAAGGCAAAACTTCTTCACTTCAGAACATTTAAGAACTGCAAAGATGGCCAATACACCTATAGACAAAATGAGATACAAATCCCAAAGAAAACGATAAGTCTCACAAACCTAATGATTATTCTAAATATAACAAAAGATTAATCATGTATCAACTTCGCCTATCATATAATGCAAAAAGAAAATCTGGTTACAAAACTTCTAAGGCATTGTTTCCAGTAGTCCCTATTATGAACATGATCTAGAGGTATTATCTGATTTTTTTTTCTTAAACCGACCGAAGAGTTAAAGTGAAGGAACAATGTTATGAGGAGGTTCTATACTGTAAAAACAAAATCAGGTTACAGAACTTCTATATACCTTCAATCAATGAATTGAAAGTATATACTATATTGAAAGGAAACCATTTATCGTACCTTCTCTAAAGCGGCAAATGAGGATGGCAAATGACAAGAGAACTTCAGAATCCCAAATAGCTAGCATGAAAACAGGTAGATGAATTATATGGATATTTCTTTGAAAGAAGTTAGATGAATATGAATTATGCATCTCCTTTTAGGTTTCTTTGTAATACTTTTGAGTTGGTTTACCACAACCAACCAGACATTTGCTACGCGAATGGCCTTCAAAATAACTATTTACCCATCTCCATTTTCATCTATGTTTCTTTGTAATACTTTTGGGTTGGGTTGGCTTACCACAACCGTCCAAAAATTTTGGTATGCAATGTCCCCCAAAATATAACTACATCTATGCAAATTTTTGTTTGCCAAAGCAGTCGCATATCTTCTGATGCTAATGGCTCATTTCCTCCCAGTGCATTGAAACAAGACTGCAACTTCTATAACAGAGTTTACTTTCGATTATGGAACAAATAAATGAATAATGAAGCTCCCTTTCTTTCATTAACAGATGAAAACATAAGTGAATGAAGGTTAATACAACATATTGAATTCACAAATTTGAGGTAAAAACATCAAAAATTAGATAACCGAATATCTTTAATAACAAAAAATTTGAATATGTATCGAAGATTATAGAAAGTGACCTTAAAGATGCGATGTCTGAACTGGCGGAGGACTTCCCTCGAACAGCTAGAGCTCGCAGTACGTTGAACTCAACTTAACCATTACAAAACCAACAAAACAAATCCAAGTGCGCACTGGCTCAATAAGGAGAAAAACTCTTGAAACTGAACTTTGCTATGGCCTTAGGATTATTTAAAAAGTAATTTCAATCTTCACGGAAACTGATGAATTATTATATATTGTACTCGATTTCAGTTTCTGTGGTGTCTGGGTCGTGCGTTGTGAAGAGAAATGGATGAGTGGGGTTTATTGTAACCTAGGTATAACCCGTGCCTCTGGCACGAATGCTATTGTTGAGCATTTAGAGTGTTATAAAATGGTGAATCTCCTGTTATCAAAACTAATTCGGTTATCACAAATGTAACATACTTGTGATTTTCTCATCGACGATTTGATGATGCTCTCTCTTAGATTGATGAAAATCTGAGAACAAAGTAGTTAGTGATCAAGATTTTACAAACCCAAAATCTATTACTTCCTACCAAAAAGACTGAAGTTGTACACACGAAAATGAGCTAGAATAAATTCATATTCATTCTTTGAACAACTTGCAAAAAGATGCACAAAATAAACAAAGGAGTGGGAATTAAACCAATTGTTGCATTCATTATTGAAATTTTGGTTGTGGATAAAAAATATAAAATGGCCATTATAGAATTCAATAATTTAAAATAATAATAGAACACAAAAACATCGTAGTTATGATATTTCTTCATTAAAATTCAAGATCCCACTTTTCCGGTGCCCAATTTGCTTTCTATATATTAAGTGATCATTCACCTGACTATAGGAACCGTTTATGATATACAGAAGTACGTCAAAATCCGAAATAAGTTGATAATTATTCTTATTTTAGAGCTTAGTCATGTTGATTGTTCTCATAGTTAAAAAAATAAATTGTATAGAAATTGTTTCCAGTGAATATATCAAACAAAGGAAACTCTCACACAAATGATGGACATTAGAAATCACATAACATTTCAAGAGATTAAATTAAAAAATGTTAATGTGACTACACCACACAACAACAGATCATAAATTCGTGGAAATGTCAAAAGGGAAGGAGAAGAGAAGATAATGACCATTATAAATTCCCCACTTCAACTTTGACCAAAACACCAAATCCGGAAGAAATTGAAAAGGTTGGATTACATCCGTTTTGGCTGAAGAAATAAAAAATCCACAAGGTGTTAATAAGTGAAAGTGGAGGATTGTGTTCTTCTCAACGTTTTGGATCAGGAAATCTCATTAAGGGATTTGAAGTTAGAGAGAGACAGAGTTAGTGGTGGCCAACGGGCCGTGCCGTCAGACACGCCACGACCACGCCAGGCACGGCTTGAGTCGTGCCGTTCCGTTCCGTGCCCAGACCACAAAGGTCTGGGCACAGAAACGGCCCATGGGAACGACCCAACCGTTCCCGTGGCGTTTCCGTTGCGTTTCTGGCCGTTTCCGTGGCCGTTCTGTGGCGTTCCTTTAATCGTTTTCGTGGCCGTTCCGTGGCGTTCCTGTGGCTCCGACCCATTCATAAATATTTTTTTTACTTGTCAAAAAAAAGTAATAAAAGAAACATTATACCAAGTAAAAAATTGTGATGTACAAAAACTTTAGAGTTTATGTCATATCTTTGTTTTTTTTTTGGAAAAGAGTTGTATAAAGATTCTCCACATTTACTTTATATTTTGTGGTTTAGGTGTGGGACTATCTTTACCACTTTATTTGTTTATTTTTTTGAAAAAAAGTTGTAGTTTGTTTCAAAAAAAAAAGTCTAAGTAAAAAAAAAAATAAAGTAAACCTCTTTTGTTAAATTCAAGTATTATTTTTTCTTTTTAAGTATTACTTCTTTTTTTAATTCAAGTATTACTTTTTTAATGTTTTTTCTTTTTGTAATATAAAGTAGTTGCTATGAAAATCTAACAATTTGTGGACACATTATAATATTAGTACACCCTAAGTAATTCTTAAAAATTCAAATAACTAAATTGGGCCGTTGCTAGCGTGTCGTTGTTGCCGTTTCCGTTCCGTGCCCACGGGTCGTGCAGTGTACGATCCGTTCCGTGTCGTTCCTGCGTGTCTAATGCAAGGAATGAAATTTCGGTTTCGGTGGAAATTTCGGTCGGTCCAAAAGTGGAAACGTTTCGTAGAAATGTTTCGGTCAGTGTGGAAATCTTACAAATCTACAGAAATGATAGAAATATGATGCAATTATGTATAACAAGATTATTAAGCCATAATGATGCATAAAAATGATGTTTAACATTATCTATTAGTTTGAGGGAGTATTAGCAATTACACAGTTACTTCCGGGGGTAAATTGAATAATTTTTTGGCTATAACACCCAAAAGATAACATTCTTACTGATAATAATTAACAAACAATGTTAGTTTGAGAAGGTATCGTCAATTACGCAGTTATATTAGAGGTGTTACTAAGATAAAATCAATTTAGGCAGAATTGAAGACGTTAAGGGAACTATTTTCCATGGGTTAGGAGAATTGATAAGTTTAAGAATGTATCCTATCTAGATGTTGTAGTTCATTGGGAGGCTTGGATGTCGTGAGATATCCGCTTTAAGCCACCCCTCTCTCTGTATATAGCTTTTTCTCCTTTAATATATTCATTCTAAGTTTCAAAAAAAAAAAACAATTTAGGCAGTTAAGTCAAGGCGTAAATCATTCAAATAGATTTAAAAACCATGGAAAACATAACATAAAAATCAAGAGAGATCTAAGAGAAATGAAGATGAAAAAGACGAAGAAATGGAGATGTTTCTAGTATTAGTTTATCCCGTTTTTTTGCTAGATTTCTACTATGTCGTTCGAAATTTCCATCATGTCGGTGGAAATTTCGATATTTCCAACAACTTCGGTGGAAATTTCGATCATGTCGGTGGAAACTATGCAGGAAATAGTTGTAAGTGTTATTTCGTGCACCTAATCTCATTTTAGGAAACGTTTCGCGAAATTTCGGTGAAATTTCGGGAAGTTTCATTCCTTGGTCTAATGGGCCGTGTTTAACGGGTCTAGGGCTCTAAAATCCCAGCCCCGACACGGCACGCCAGACCCGTGACGGGTCGACACGGCACGGAACGGTCCGTTCCGTGTCCTCAAATAAACGGGCCGTGCCGGTCTGTTTTCGTGTCGGCACGGCCCGTTGGCCACCACTAGACAGAGTGAAAATGAAATCTCATTAAGCGGTTCAGATGTTTCACTGAGAGTTAATGGGACAAATTCTTTTTTTTTTTCCCTTTAATGGCGATGAAACTGGGGAGATAGAGAGTTATTTTAATCCGGTCGTTGAACCAGCTCGGGGAGTTTAGACGGTCTAGATTTATCTTCTTGTTCACTTTCTTGCATTAAGTGGGTGAACTAATTTTTTCTTTTTAGGGTAGGTGATAGATCAAGGCCAGCGCTTTGGGGAAAGCTAAATAGTTTCCGGGGTGTGAAATTTTAAAGGGAATATGTAAAATTTTGAAAATTTTCTGGGGAAATATATTTTATTGGGAAATTGTCCACCTCACCTCTCTCTCTCACCACCTCACCTCTCTCTCTCACCACCTCACCTCTCTCCACCACACATGTCTCTCCACCTCATCTCTTTCTTCTCCGACGAAGGTCGCCGGTCGAAAAAATTCCGGCCGGTGACCTTCAACATAGCTTTTTTTTTCCTAAACTCTTCTCTTTCTCTCTCTAAAAAAAAATTTTTTAAAAAAAAACCTCGTTCTCTCTCAAAATATTCCGACGAAAGGGGTTCCCCTTCGCCGGAGTTTCTAGAGAGAGAGAGAGTGATTTTTTTTTTTCATGATCGCCGGCCGAAAATTTTCCGACCGGCGACCTTGTCAGAGAAGAGAGAGAGGTGAGGTGGGAGAGAGAGAGGTGAGGTGGAGAGAGAGTGAGGTGAGGTGGAGGTTTTTATTTCCCTCTAACAACTTACAAAATAAAATTGTCAAACAAAATTGACCAATTTTTGACCAAGTCTTCACACCCCGGAAACTATTTAGCTTTCCCCAAAGCGCTGGCCTAGATCATAGGGTGGGGATACTATCAGAAACGCAATGAACGGTTGGATTTATCTATCGCTTTGTCCCAGTCAGCAAAAAACTTTGTGTTTTATATAATATATATATATATATATATATATATATATATTTATATATTGAATATATTTATGCAGATAGAACGAGAAAGATTATAGGTAATATATACTAACTATAACCCGTGCCTCCAACACGGTTAATTAAGGTGAGTATTTTATACGTTACAAAGTGGTTGACCAGATATTATTCTTTATGACTTGTTGTGATTCGTAGTTTGCTTGATCTATGAACACGGAGGACACATCATAAAAATCCATTCAAGATTTATGCAAAAAAAATCTTGTTCTCTTGTATTTTTCCGAAGTGAATGATCACGACTCAACAAAAGTAAACTCTCGTGTTATCATCATTGGGTTGGGTCTCCTTTTTAATACAAACATACAAAACTATAAATTTAATAATCTAAAATTTCAAAAACAAATTATTAGATACACATGAATCAACAAAACTAAAACATTTTCGTCAAAAAAAAACTAAACTAAAACACTTGCAAAATGTAAGCAGGAAAAAAAATATTATTATGATAAGTTTGATTCAATATATACAAGTTACTTTTGATTTCGTATTATTCTTTAGGTACTTTGATTTATATATAATCAAATGAAATTTGCTAGATGTACACAAAAATTATATCATTTTTCAATTGACTCTTGGTATAAAAGAAAAGTTGTTCACTCTTCGTAATAAAATATTACATTTTTGCGGTTATTTTAATTTTGAAGTGTCTTAATTCCTAGTCCCGCCTCTACTTCCGTATTTCTCTATGTTGTCTCTCTTACAACTCTATTTTTTCGTTCCACATTACCCTATTTATACATCATTTGGCAATTTACATCCAGTATCATATTTCGTTCCATCATTCTTGAGAACAAGAGCTGATATAATCATCGCTCATAGATGCTCGAAGAATGTGATAAATCGGGAAGAAAAACCATTTTATGCTATAATAGTGTTGAACATATCAATCCACAAACATAATTTTGTGTTTCAAATATGTTTTTCATTTTTTGTCTAAACTCTTTGGACACAATCTCTCCAAAGTTGATTACCCTTTGTATTGATTAACATAAAATTATGAGATCATAATAAACTTAAGAAATTTTGAGTTTATGCCCTAAAAACGGGTCCTAATATGACATTTAGTCCTCTCTAATCCCTTAAAGGGTTTGAAAACCAAAATAATAATTTAAATCGATATCTAGTCCATTTGTATACATCTAGAGAGAAAACACAAATCCCTAGAATACCAATTAAATCATAATTCCTAATCTAACCTTCCTCGTATATTATAACTGATTTATCTTCAAAATCCATAAATATCTTCTTCCATTTTTATCTCCACATTCTCTCTCCAATCACGTTTCTAAATCTAACCTTCCTCATATATTATAACTGATTTATCTTCAAAATCCATAAATATCTTCTTCTATTTTTATCTCCCACATTCTCTCTCCAATCACGTTTCTAAATAAAGGTTTGTTAGCTTCATTATTTTCAGTAACCGAAACCTCTTTATTCTCTCTCTCTAAATCCGATTCACATAACAAAACCTCCATTAAACTCTGAAATCTTGTTTCATCTTTATTAGATTGTTTTTTAAACATTCGTCTTCTAATCAGGTTTTACAAACATTCATCCTTCATCAGCTTCTCAGGTTAAAGTAACAGATTCTCTATCTCTAACATTAATCGTAACAGATTTATTCATTTTGTTTTCTTGTTTATTTTCTCTCGCTAAGATTTTCATAACTGTTTATGATATGGATGGTTAATCCTTCTTTACTGATTCGTTCAAACCGATTATGTTTTGTTTTCATCTGATTATCATATCATATTTCTTTAGATTTATGTTTAATTTTTTGTGGTTTCTGATCTCTCTTCAGATCAGATCTATTTGTCTGTATAATTTTCGAACCTGGTGATTATCCGTACTGTTTCTCGTAACAGAATATACAATACAGTTAATTTAGTATACATTTCTATACTTTCCAGTAAATTAAGCGAACTTTACAGGTAAGATGTTATTATTACTGAATGATATATATGTGTATTTTTAATACAAATTATACGTACTTTATCATTGATATCAAATACATATTACAGATGTGCATACAGTATTAAAAGTTTATCCAACATTACTCTACCTTTTCATACCTGCAAAGATGCCACGACAAGCGTATAAAGCTTCTCTTAACCAAATAAACAATCGTACTTTGCCATACATTATATATAATTTACTGAAATGTACATGTCATTATATATAATTTACCGTTACGCGTACTTTTCACCCAAAATAGTAGTTTTGTTAAGCTTACCAAACTACTCAAAACCTTCAAATATTGTCAAAATTTGACAAACATTATACATAATTTACGGAACTGTACATGTAGTTTATAATACGATATATGATTTTTTTTTTTTGTTTAATGTATGTGTATTTATGTGTGGAGATTTGATATAACAGATGAAATTTCAAACAGAATCATCAAATCAAAGTAAGTCATCGAAACTAAAACCTGATGGCTGGCATAAAATATTTACTGAAGTTGGTCAGTTGTTTCCTGGTGGTGCAAAAGCATTTGGATATGCTCTTCGACAATATAGTGTAACTGTTGTTTATCCTGCTCAAGACTACAAATGGAGAGTACATGGATGGACACCATTTTTGAACCAGAGAAGATTTTGTACGTTTTTTTGTAACAGAATGTAAACGATGTGTAATGTAAAAGAAATTATGTGTAATTTGTTGAACAAATCCCACATACATTTTATAAATTACGTTGTATACATGACAAATGATGGTTTCCTCGTCATAAATAACACATAATTTACGTATTTGTTTCATAATTTGTATTCGATGTGTATTTATGTATGAGTAAAAACGAAAACAAATGCTGCTTTAAGGTTCCTAGAAAAATATACTATTTCCAAATCTGAAAGTTAAGTGAGAGAAAGTGATATATATGTTTTGTATATTAACCCCCAAATCACGCTAAATTGATCCCAGAAAATATGCTATTTCCAAATCTGAAAGTTAAGTGAGAGAAAATTGATTTGAATCGAAAAAAAAATTTACATAGTAAGATAGAGAAAATTGATTTGGTTTCCAAATCTGTAAAGAAGAGAGAGAAAATTGATTTGGAAATATCCGTGGTGATGGCATTTCGTTTTGGTTAGGATTTTTGTTTCTGATTGATTCGGATAATAGGAAAGAATAAATTTAATTACCAATTCTGTTTAGAGGAGAGAGAAATTATGATTTGTTTCTATCCATTTTTTGCTAATAAATCTCCCAAATCACGCCCAAATCTATCTTTCCAAAACGCGCAAATTTTGAACGTGGGACATTGACAGTACTGTGTTTAGAAAGTGAGGGTTTTTATGTCCATAATGTAAAAGGACTAAATATCCATATTTTGGGAAGATTGGATCATAAACCTTTTTTGAACATTATTTTGGTCCATATACCCATGGACCCTAAACTTAAATAGATTTTATATTTACACGTCCATATTTAATCGTTTAGAAGTCTGAAAAAACCCTCATGTATAGGCCATAATTATTAACAAAAAGTCATTTAAACTACAAAAGCTTGTACAAAACCTGATTGGGGTCTCCGGTTGTGAGCTAAACTTTAGATTTGATCAACATGACCATGCCCAACCCTCAACCTATTGATGGATTTGCCTCCGGTTGTATCGTCATCATCATTATCTTCAACCACATTTTCCATACATATTTATTAGAACCTCATTGAACCCGGAACCCATATACTGACACCTAATATAATGTCTAACAATATAACAAGTTTCGATCATATCGATTTGCTATTATGCCCAAGGAGACGGAAGTCAAAGCTCTACCCAACATGAATGAAGCACATTCAAGAAAATAAAAACACTACAACAGCTAGACTTAACTTATTTTGCTCATAATGAACCGAAACAGTGGAAACATGATAGAATGAAATAAAAGGAAGGAATCAAATGACCATTACAGGTAGCAGGTTTTAAACCAAAGGGCACTAACCAGAATATAGCTAAATGAAAATAAATGAATCAAGCAAAAACAGACAATTTAGCAGATAAATAGATCTAATAACCGAAGAAGAAATCTTTAGATCGCATAGAGATAACTTAACCTACTTTTAGTTCTAGGGACAGAACTAAGTATAACTTGGTCTACAAAAAAAAAAACCCAAACCAAAAGATTACATGGAATGAATGCAATAATCAGCTTCTAAGTTTAATCATGGTATTTAAGTGTTCTGATATATATAAGAATTCAGAACAAATTCAAGTATGCATATAATCATATATATGTTCATTCGTATAAACATCAGAGTAAGAATTGAAATAGTTCATTCAAATAAAAGTAAAAAATAGAGGTAAGAACTAATAATTTCATCCAATAAATTAAAATTCGTTGGCGGTGTGATTAAATTTGATTGATGGTGTTAAACCATTTGACATTTGCAATTGAAAGAAGACACATTCCACGGATGGTATAATATATCAAAAAATGTAGGTTCTGTATGTAGGTATATGGGTTCCGAGTCAGCATTAAGAGAACTTTAATCTACAAATCAGTCTAATATAAATTGTATAGTTCCAATGGATTTTAATTAAAACTAAAGGAAGCAAACATAGGCGGTAGTAGACCATTTAATCTGACAAAATCACTGATTTAAGGATTATAGTTAAGAAGTTTACATAAGCAGGTAATAACAATGTGCGTCGATATACTTTGTGTCAATATATTTAATTAGTCGATTTTGCATACCTATAGAATACATGAATACAACAAATTCTACGTTTTTAACGTTATGGACGACTCACATACTGCCTAGGGAAGTCACCAAAAACTAAGGTACAATATTTCACATAAAGTCGGGTTATTTACCTAAATGTGGAATAACATTTAGAGAGTAATTAAATGGTTGTAAATAACGGGGAGAAAATGAAAAACAACTGTATTAAACATATTGATCAATTTAGACGCATCTAACATGAATCAGAGTCAGACTTTGTCGAACCCAATTTGCGGTCATCTGTCAGCAAAAAAGAGAATTAACCAAAAACGTATTTGATCATGTATGAAGCATGAGTTAATTGATTTTTCGGTAGGAAATACACATATTTATATAAGTTGAATGGCGAAAAACCGACTGTGTTTTTGGCCTTCTAAATATTGCTAGAAATGCAATAATAACTCCACATAGTGTAGCAAAAACTTCTGATATATGAGGAGGCAGCAGTAGTAAAGCCACTTTCTTTTCCCTTACTTTCCAAATATTATGCCTACACGGAGAGTCAATAATTAAGAAAACAACCCATCCAGCAACAATTGTCAAGATTTATGTAAACTCAAACAAACCAAAATAAGGGAACACAACCCATCAAACGAAAATGAAAACCATAAGTTACTCAAACTAATCAATCACAGACACAACAAGTAATGTTGTTTATACAAATGAAACCCTAAAAATTAAGAAAGAAAACCAAGTAAAAGCTTCAAATCATAAAAAGTATTGCCATGAACACTGAACAACATAAGATTAAGTATGCTTCTAATCTTAAAACAATCAGGTATTTCCCTGATCTAGCCTACTGCATTTGACAAGTAATTGGACATACCCGTAAATGTTTTTCAATTCGTATATTGGTGTTCTGAAATTCTGGTTGGTTGCCTATATTGTACCGTGCCAGAGGCACGGGCTATATCTAGTACATCATAAAGATGAAATAAGTATGTAATTTCTTTCAAGGCAATGGCAAAAAAAAACATAAAACCACTACAGGTGCCTCCAATTATTGCATTTGCCCTCCTTCACAAGTTCTATAGGAAGCCAATAATGGGGCACCAAAAACAATTATATGCGCCTTTAAAATAGCCCATTAAGGCATTTTTTAAAAATAAATTAAACTTAAGTTGGAATATAATTCAGTGTGATATTCATTTTCCTCGTACAATCTTTTCACTCCGCCCATCTAATGCTGATTATCCATTTCTAAAGATTCTATCGACAATATCATTTGGCCAACGTTTTAGGGAAAACAAAAAAAAATTCGGGGAAGACGGTGAAAAATAAGAAAACGTCAAACAAACACTCCCTCTTAAGTCGCCGGAATGAAAGTGTCGACTGAAAATTTCTGGCGTCGCATTTCTCTCTCTCTCTCTCTCTTCTCCTCTCTCCTCTATCTGCCTCTCTCTCTTTATGTCTTTCTCTCTTCTTCCCCTTTCCTTTTTTTTACAGTTCTGGCGAAGGGGTTTTCCCTTTGTCGGAACCCTTCGTCTGGATCTAGAAGAACCAGATCCAGACGAATATCCAGCGATGGTAGATTCCCTTCGCCGAAAATTTCGTGAGATAATGAGAGGGGGAGAGGATAAGAGGAGATAGGAGAGAGAGAGAGAGAGAGAGAGAGAGAGAAGAAAAGAGAGAGAAGAAAGAAGAAAAGAGAGAAGAAAAGAAGAGAGAACTCTGTTGATGGTGACCGCCGACATTAATGGTAGAAGTCGCCGGAATCCGGTGGAAGTTGTCGAAGTTCTAGTTGAACGGGTGATGTTTGGAGGAAACAAAAAAAATTGTTTTCACCTGCAACTTATTGCCACAGAAACTGTACTTTATTCCCTCCAGACACTGGCCTATCATTTTTCATTTCTCCACAATCAAATTCTACAACAACTAGTACCAATCAAGTAAAGGTCTCAATTTCAAGAAAAGAAAAAAAGTTGGGCTAAATCCTCTTCTACCAACCATCCTTGCCTCAACATTCCAAGACTTCATTAGGGTTAAGGAATGTGAGAGTACTATGAAGATGGTGTAATTCAGGTGTAACTAAATAGATAAATAATTAACAAGGGAGTGCTCATAGAATTCCATGACAGAAACCAAAAGTTGTTAGAGTTCTGTTATTTTTGTTGAAAGTTAAGAGAGTTAGTTACAGAGTTAGTTTTACTTCTTCCTCTCTCTACAATAACTATAAAAATACTGTAATACTAGTTGATTACTACTACTAAATAAGATTTTGAGCTTTTATCAAGAAACCATTTAGCCAGGAGGATAGAGAATTCCAAGAATCAGGTTCTTCATCTAAACTTACTTTCTTCACTACCCATTTTTCTTTTCAGTTTTGATTTCTTGAAAATCATTAGATTTCTTGAAATGGAAGTTATCATCTACCCCTCGTCATCTTCCTCCCCAATTTCCATGGGTAATGATGCTTCATTCATCTATGCTAATCCCCTTACTAGGGTTCAGATCACGTTATTAGGTAATCCCCTTATTTTACTAAAAGAAAGATCAAACATCATGGAAGTAGTAGTAGATTGGTCTGAACTTCCACCTGAACTAATAGGTGTGGTAGCTAAAAAGATTACCATCTATGCTGATTACATTAGATTTCGTGCTGCTTGTAAGAAATGGAAGTTATCTTTATCACCTACCCTTGATCATCTTCATCCCCAATTTCCATGGGTAATGATGCTTCATTCATCAGAAATATCACCTATGCTGATTACATTTGATTTCTTCAATCTTTTAGAAAACAAAGTTCACCATTTGAATCTGCCGGATAGTTGGAGTTATATTTGTCATGGGTCTTCATTAGGTTGGCTTATTTTACAACAAGGAAGATCAAACATCATCACTTTAATGAATCCCCTTATTAGGGTTCAAATCACACTTCCACCTTTTACATTTTATAAATCAATAAAGAAAGTTGTTTTATCTTCAAATCCCATGTCACACGACGTTGCAGCTGCAATCATTAGTTCAAGAGGGGAATTGGGTTTTTATAAGAAAGGAAATGAATCATGGACATTTATCAAAGGAGAAGCACAATCTTATTCCGAAGATGTTATATATTATAAAAACTTATTCTCCGCTGTAAACGCAGAAGGATCTCTAGCAATTTATGATGTTATCGGTGGTGTTCTTTCATTAATTCCTACAATCGAACCACCACTAACAGAATCAGTATACCTCAGTATAATGACGACTTCTTACTTTATCTGGTGAACTCATTCGAGGAACTATTGCTGGTTTTTAAGTATCACCGTTGGTTAGATTATCGTGACCTTCAACATCGAAACAGTAAGCCAACTTTCGATGTTTACAGACTCAATTTGAGCGAGAAAATATGGGAGCCAGTTTCATGCTTAGACGATCGAATGTTGTTTGTGGGTCGTGGTTATTCATCGCCGTCTCTATTAGCTACTGATTTTTCTGGTTGTGAAGGTAACTGCATCTATTTTATAGATGATGAAGCCAGAACTAGTGAGAATGGAAACCAATATCACTATATGGGTGTATACGATTTAGCAAATGGTAGTATCAAATGGATACCAATTTTTAGCACCATGTCTTGTTCAGATCCTGTTCCTATCTGGTTTACCCCTAATCCATGTAAGTTGGAATCGTCGAAGAGTATTTGACACAAGTATTTGAAGTTGGGTTGTTCTCTTTAGTTATGCTATTAGCTATCGACGAAATGCGTGATCCATTGGTTAAGAAAATTGTTGTCTTGTTAACCCTATTTCTTTTTGTGGTAATGTTCTACTTGTTAACTGTTTTTTTTTTCTTGTTATGATGGGGTCAGTCTTGGTTTAATGATGATAGAATGTAAATTTACCCTTGAACTGGTTAAACTTAAACCCTGTTTTGAAATGTTCTAGGTTAAGAATCGAATAAAATGAATTTCAAGTATTTTCTCTTCATCTTGATAGACATGAATGAGTAGGCATCATTTTCATGTCAAGATTTTCGAACCAGAGTAGAATATCTTTCACCTTCCAAACAAGATGGAATAGACAGAGACACACGACCAATTAATAAACAGTTGGTGGGCACTTTCTAGTTCATTCAAATATAACATACAAATGAAATAAGAGATGATATCTAAAAAATCCTCAAAACTCACATATTCTGGTTGATAAACTAATATTTAGTATATTAGTTTTAAAATTAATTGTCTACCTCATAATTTAAGTAGTGAGTGTTGGAATCGGAGCTAATTTTGGCTTGACCCGACTCGTCAAACTCAGAAAAGGAACGCACCATTGTGTTCGTCTCGTCGAGCTCTTCAATTTAGGGCCAAGAATCACTCAAATCCGATTCCGGATGAATGAGAAATTCAAGGTTAAAGTTTGGTCGAAGATCGGTTGAAATATGGACTAACTTGTCAAAGAAGACAAGTCAAGTTGGGGGGCATTTGCGCGAAGAGGACGCGCTCAGATCTGGACGGTGGGCGTTCCTTCCGCGGGATTGCGCCAGATCCAACGCCGGGCGTTCATCCCGCTTCGGGCACAATTCGGGATCTCTCTAGATCTTCATCTAACGGATCTGGTTAGCTCTGTTGGGCATGGTTCGGGACAGAACCAAGGAAATCCAACGGTGGGCGTTTCTTACTTGTTTATTAGCCAGATCGAACGTACCAAAACCTTGCCGAAAATCCCAGTTATGTAACCAACTCCTTGTCAAGAGTTGTGTCCCAAAAACTAAGGGTTTTGTCCCCAAAACTCAAGAGATGTGTCCCAAACTAATGTACCTATTCAATTCCTATATAAACCCACCAAACCCACTTTATTTTTCATCAATTCAATTCATTATCTTCTTCTCTTCCCTTCTAACAATTAGAGGTTCTGGTTTGTCTAGAATATCTAATTAAGAAGTATTTCTAGAGGTTCTGGTTTGACTAGAATATCTAGAAAAAGGAAGAAAGAAGTTTCGAGTGAAATTTGAATTTCCGAAGCATCTAGAAGATCATCCGCATTAGTCCAAGAGCTCATAATACTTACAAAGGTTCGTCCGCTTTCAGAATAAAGAAGTACCATCTTAAAACTCTGAAAGGAAAGTCGTTGTATCCCGAAGGCATACACCCTAACGTTTGGTACTATTACGGGGGTGTAAAATGTCTTAAGGAAAGAGAATTTATTCTTGCCTCGACTACATTAACATCTATCTCGGTTAGTCCGATAGAAGGAATATTGATAAATCATTATTCCTTAATAGTTTATCTCTCTATAAGTTAGAGAAAGGAAACTCTGTCTAAATCAAGCCAAGACAGAGAGAAATTGACTTATCGATTGATAACCAGAGAACAACAGTGAGTTTAACATTAACTAAAGATTTGTTGTTCAATTACATGTTAATTTTTTTTTTATTAGATTTGGTATCATTTTAAATAGGAAAAGAGTATAATATTATCTAACATATGATTGAGTAGGGTTAGTAGTCTCTCGATGTCTCTATTTCGTTCTTCGAATCGAAATTAGGGTAGAAAAAATATCTCACATACATAAATGTTTAAAACGTAAGTATAGATCTTTCTATTTTCTTCTTCTTCTTCTTCTGCAAATAAGGCAGGGTCGGATGACCCTGTTAATGGGCCTCACAGCCGGATCATCTAAGTAGGTCACTCGACCGAACCCATTAGGGTTATTAATAAGAGTCCAAGTTTAGTCGGATTCCTATTGAGTCTAGATTTAAGAAGTTGTTTTGTTTAAGTATTTTCATTATTTAAGAATCCTAGTTTGAGTCTATCTAGAAGAGTCTAAGTTCATATAAAAAGAGATCCAGTCTGTCTTTGTTAATCAGATCTTGAAAAGAATTATCAATCAAAGTTTAGTATTTTAAAGTATTT
>BEHA01050394.1:107099-130911 GCA_002897215.1 Eschscholzia californica subsp. californica | reverse complement strand
TATAATTTCAAAATTAAAATCTCGTTTTGAAATGACTGATTTGGGAAATTTGAGTTATTTTTTGGGCATTGAGGCATTTCGTGATAATTCATCAATTCTTCTTACCCAACAAAAGTACACAAGTGACTTGTTAAATCGATTTGGTCTATCAAATTCTAAACCTGTATCTACTCCTGTTCTGTCTGGAAAGAAATTGTCCAAGTTTGATGGTGAACCCATCTCAAATCCTCAAGTTTTTCGAAGCCTTGTAGGGGCATTACAGTACCTAACCCTAACACGACCGGATATTGCTTATTCGGTCAATCAAGTATCAAAGTTTATGCATCAACCATCTATGATTCATTGGAAAGCTGCAAAAAGGATTCTTCGATTTCTAAAAGGTTCAATCACGAAAGGTCTCCGGCTCCGGTCATCTTCCTCGATTCCTCTGTTAGGGTTTTCTGATGCGGATTGGGCCGGGTCACCAGATGACCGTAGGTCCACAACCGGCTCTTGTATTTTTCTTGGACCTAATCTAATCATGTGGACCTCCAAAACCCAACCAACTGTGGCCCGTTCTTCAACTGAGGCCGAATATAGGGCCGTGGCCCACACAGCTGCTGACGTCATTTGGCTACAAAATACCACCACATATCCAAGAGTAAGGTCATCCAATGACAGTTAGGCCCGTGTCACAATTTGATAATTTGTTTCGAGATTTTGTTAATCCATCTCTATTAATTTACATATAAGCACTCAAGCTATCGTCTTTAAAAGAGTTACCTTAGAATGAGTTGAATTATCATTCTATGGTTACCTTAATGAAGGTTCAGCCTTTAGCTGAAGTGAGACTTGGACCCAATGCCCATTGCAAAGGCTCCACACTTTTTGACTATAAGCAGGCTACCAACGATGGCTTTGGACTTTTCGGTGTCCTTAGGCAGCCATATTTTGACATTTCGGGAGCGTCAATGGACCTGGCCTGCTTATCAACAACATTTAACATTCTCACTGCCTCAGCTGCTAACTTACTAATGTTGTATTTGTTTTGGACATGGTTCCGTAAGCGAGAATCACATATTTCTGTTTATGGGGAAGATTCTACAAGCTAATCTAAACTCCAATGTCTTGTGCAAGTGAAAGTTTGAGTTCGTCCTAAGCAACAAATACTCATCGGAAAAATGTAGGACTAGATCGATCACCTGTGTACATGGCAAACTGCTTTAACATTATAATGCATCTACTAAAGTGAACTTCTCACAGAACTTCGACAATTTTTCTACGGACTAAAGGGAATTCTTCGAGTTTGACATTTTTGGTGGTGCGCGCCTATTACTTTTTCTCCAAATCTTGTTTTTCTTCATGGTTTCTAGAATTAGGTCCCACCCAAACAAACTTTAAAGTGTAGTTGTTAGAATAGTAGGAATTAAGAATTCAATTCTTCATCTCATAATCAATCGAGTACTCCTAGGAAATTAAATTATAGTACTATAAAAAAAGACATTTTGATACCAAAGCCATCTCAATCTGAACCTATAAATACCCACTAATTACTTTCACCATCTTCACAATAAACTCAACTTTAATTCCTTTCTTGATTAAGAATCAGTTTATTTTCTGAATTATTCATTTTACTTACTAATTAAGCATGGGTGTCATCTGTTTCGAAGAGGAGTTGCCTTGCCCTGTTGCCCCACACAGGATGTTCCATGCATTGTTTGTTGATGCCCATAATTTGATGCCTAAGATCATGCCATTCGCTGTAAAAAATGTCGAGTTTCTATCCGGAGATGGAGGTCCTGGAAGTGTTCAACAAGTTAACTTCGTTGATGGTATATCGATAATTATAACACTTGTTTATAGTAAATGTATATAGTTATATGGGATTTGAATTTTTAAGTTAGTTTTTCAATGAAAATGCAGGAGGTCCGGCAAAATATGTGAAGAACAGATTGGACTCGAAAGATACTGACAAGTTGGAGGTGAAGTACACGGTGATTGGATGCGACGGTTTTGGTGACAAGGTAGAATGTGTTAGTAATGAGGTCAAGTTCGTGGCTGCTCCCGGAGGAGGATCTATTTGCAAGTCAAAAACCACTTATCACCCTAAGGGCGAGGCTGTGCTGAATGAAGATGAATGCAAAGCAGCGAAAGAGAGTTCCATGGGAGTATACAAGTTTGTTGAGAAGTATCTCGCCGAGAATCCTGATGTTTATGCTTAAAACTTTTGTGTTTTTATTCGACACGCGCGTATCTCAAATGTGTTATCTTTTGGTCTTACCTTTTCTCCCTTTGTCATATAATAAGGCTAAGGTTATGGATAAAGCAAATGTCAAACTATAAGGTTCGAAATGAAATATATATGGTATTATATTTTTAATAATAATAATGTGATGAAGTTTCATAATTTGGATTGTTGGAAACAAATTAAGATTAGGTAAATAATTAATTTGAATATATTATTTTGGGTAAGATGATTTGTCAGAGTCATCAAACTAGACAACCTTGTTTCATGGTTATGGACAATATAGTTAGTATGTCATCTTCAATTATATTTCTAGAAACTTGAAAATTCTGCATCACCTAATATTTTATTACTTAAAAGGCAGCCTCTTTTGAAACTTATTCTTCCTATGTGTAATTTTCTTTCAATCTTTTATCGTAAGTCAATATGATGAAAAATTGAAATACTAAATGCAAGAAATAAACGAAAAAGAAAATGTGAACGACATGTTTAAAGAAATATTTCTAATACGATATTTTGTTTTGAATTTTTTTATTTTTGAAGACTTTGCAGAGAGTCCACCACCACTTTGGATAGTAGTTGGACATGTACTCCACATTCCAAAGGTTCCCGGTTTGGATACCTATGGAAGTAGGAATTTCTGACTTGTTGAGAAGCAGGGACGGATCCAGGATTTTTACTTAGGGGGTGCGGATTTATTTGCTTAAATAACTTTTTGTTTGCAAACACAGTAATTAACAAAATATTTATATTAATACATCAACGATCACAAACGCAATTCACCTCATGAGAGTTCATATTTTGAAATGTTCGCAAAATCGACTTATAGTTAATTTCACTAAAAACTTATTTTTCAATAAAGACTACTAAACTATCATTTATCCACGGATCACTCTCTTGTTTCTCAAGCATGTTATAACTGGCTTCATAGCTGAAAAAAATCTTTCAGCGGAAGCAGTTGCAACCGGCAAAGTTAGTGCTAAAGTGATAAAAAAATAAAAAAACTAAATGATATGTTTTTTATCTCTTAGTTTCTCCTCTATGTTCCAGCAAGAGCTCCAATCTCATCTAAATTTGAGAAATCGTCATTCTGTCTCATATCGTAAATGTAGTTTTCAAGCTGAGAACTAATGAATTCTAATAGATGAATTGAAGTGTATAAGGTCTAAGGTAGACAAATTGAATTTTATAAGACTTATATTAGATCGATTGACGTTTGTAGGGATTTATGGTATATGAGTTGAAGTTTATAGGGTTTAGGGTGGATATATTAAATATTATAGGGTTTATGTTAGATGAATTGCAGTTCATAAGATTTATGGTAGATGAATTGAATTCTATAGGGTTTAGGATAGTTGAATCGAATTTTGTTAAGAGATATACATAAGACCAAGTCATATGGAAGTTCAAAATTCAAATATGAATACCCGGATGATTTGGAATAAATTCAAACTTCAACTGAATATCTTCTGTTGTTATCTAATCTTGTAAAATCTGGATACAATAAATATCCCTTGTACCATGAGTTTTGAAATCAAGGAAAATAATTCTTCACATGGTATTAGTAGCTTTAGGTTCAACAATTTAGTTTTCTCATGGCTTTCAACCCACCTCCCACCTCTGCTACATCCAACTCTTCCCACCCTCCCAATTTAAACTTTCTCATTCAGTTCATCTCAGTCAAACTCGAAACAGAAAATTATTTAGTATGGAAGAAACAGATGCTGCCACTTCTCCGTTCCCAAGACCTCTTTAAGTATGTCGACTCCAACTTTCCTCCTCCTCCTTCTCATATAATTCAAGATGATACCAATGAACAAATTCCAAATCCAGATTTTCAACTATGGGATCGATTTGATCAAACTTTATTAACTTTCCTTCAAGCAACACTTTCAGCTTCTATCTTATCCCAAATCCCAATTTTCACCACTTCTCGTGATCTCTACAACTACCTCGAATCATCCTTTACTGCCCAAATCACTGCTCGGACTCACCAACTCACCTATCAACTTCAAACCATTCAAAGAGAAAACCTATCTATTACTGACTATTTGGCAAAACTGAAATCAATTTCTGATTCCTTAGCAAATTCAGCAACTCCCGTCTCCGATGCTGTGCTTGTACAAAACACACTTCGTGGTTTAGGTCCGAGCTACAACCAATTTGTTACTGCAATAGAAACACGAGAGACTTTACCTACATTCACTCAACTTTTCCCTCTACTTCTCAATCAAGAAATGCGACTAAAGCAACTATCTTCCACTTCTTCTGAACCTTTATCTGCCCTTGTTGTTCAAACAAATCAACCATCTCAAAATAACTTCAACTCTCAACAGCAACATGCTACCAATAAACAAAACAACTACCACCACAAATCTCACTCCTTCCGTGGCAGAGGTCGTGGCTACAATCGTGGGCGAGGTCGAGGAACAGGAAGATCAAATAATCACTATCAACAAGACTCGATTTTAGGCGCGGCTCCTAATACTTCTAACTCATATTATGTTATTTGTCAGTTGTGCAGGAAACCAGGACATCAAGCAATCCAATGTTCCTTATTTGTTCAACCTCCTCAAGCTCCTTCTTATGAGATGCCCCAGAATTTTGTTGCTGTTCAAATGAATACAATACCTTATGATCCTCATTACTTAGATTCCGGCGCAACAAATCATATGACGGCTGATGGTTCCTACCTCATGAATCGAGAACCATACATGGGAACAGACCAAGTATCCGTGGGTGACGGTAATCTTCTTCCCATCTCTCATATGAGTAATCTCTTTTTTAAAACCTCTTCTAAGTCTGTCTCTCTTGAGCATGTTCTTCAAGTACCAAACATAACTCGAAATCTCATTTCTGTCTCACAACTTACTAAAAGTCTTAAATGTTATGTTATTTTTGATGAATTTGGTTTTGTTGTTCAGTGCAAACGAACAGGAACTCCACTGTTGCGCGGAACCAATGAAGGAGGATTGTATCGCATTCAAGCGACTCCATCTACCACAAATCCATCACCTTCACCAGCAGCTCTAATAGGTGTCAAAACCTCCTCTGAAATTTGGCATAAACGTCTCGGGCACCCAAATTATAACGTTTTAAATTCGTTAGTATCCAATAAAGTCATTTCTTTAGATAGTAAGTTGAATAAAAGTGAGGTTTGTGAGAACTGTATCCTCTCTAAACATCATCGCTTCTCATTTTCTTTACGCAATTCTCATTCCGATATTCCACTAGAACTTGTTCATTCAGATTTATGGGGGCCATCACCTGTTATTTCTTCATATGGTTTTAAATATTTATTGCTATTCATTGATGATTGTTCTCGCTTTACTTGGTCTTACTTCTTAAATGACAAATCCCAAGTATATCAATGTTTTGTCAACTTTAAATCACTTGTTGAAACTCGATTTCAAACTAAAATTCGAACCTTTCAAAGTGATGGAGGTGGCGAATATTCTTCAAATGTTTTTTGAGATTTTCTTGTGACAAATGGAATTTTTCATCAAAAATCATGTCCACACACACCCCAACAAAATGGAGTGGCTGAACGAAAGATACGACATCTTGTCGAAACTGGTCTAACTCTTTTAAACCAAAGTAACTTACCAAAACCATTTTGGCCTGAAGCTTTTGGTACAGCCACGTATTTAATCAATCGCTTACCCTCATCAGTTTTAAATGGTCTTTCTCCTTATGAAATATTGCACAAACGCTCACCGGATTATAATTTCTTAAAGGCTTTTGGTTGTAGTTGTTATCCATTTTTGGCACCATATCGATCAAACAAATTTGAACCAAAATCAAAAGTCTGCATTTTTATCGGGTACAGCGATATTCATAAAGGATACAAATGTTTTGATCCAATTACAAAACGGGTATATATTTCAAGAGATGTGATCTTTGATGAACACAAATTTCCCTTCATATCCAAGTCAGGTGTTGATTCACCTAAAGATGATTTAAAGTGGGTTTTTCTATCTTCACCTCAACCCATCAATTCTATTGTTTCTCAATCACAAACCCTTTCTTCAAATCACACCAACCCTACTCCACCCCCCATTTCCCAATCTCCCCAAGTAATGGTGCCTACTCAATCACTTACTAATGAAATTACTCACATTAATTCTCCTCGTATTGATGAAACAGGTACATCCCAAAATCAAAGTGGTCAGGTGGATTCCCTTGAAAATGATACAGTGCCTTCTTCAACTTCGCCTACAGTAAACGTATCTTCTTCGGCACCGCAACATCATCCAATGGTAACTCGTTCTCGGTCAGGTATACAAAAACCAAATCATCGTTTAAATCTATGTGTATCGACTAAACATCCAATTCCAGCTGCCTTTATGTCAACTTTATCTGAAATTCCAACTGAACCTACATGTTATACTGTTGCTTCCAAAAATCCTAAATGGTGTTCAGCCATGATGGACGAATTCAATGCTCTATTAGATAATCGAACATGGTCTCTGGTTCCACGCAGTCCTAATATGAATTTAGTTGGGTGTAAATGGGTGTACCGTATCAAACGAAAATCAGATGGATCTATTGATCGGTACAAAGCCCGTCTTGTCGCTAAAGGTTATTCTCAGAAGTATGGTTTAGATTATGAGGAGACATTTTCTCCTGTTATAAAACCAGTTACCATTCGACTTGTCCTTAGCATTGCTATAAGTCTAAATTGGCCAATGCGCCAATTAGATGTCAAAAATGCCTTCTTGCACGGTTATCTTGATAAAGAAGTTTACATGGCCCAACCACCTGGATTTCAGGATAAATCTTACCCCAATCATGTCTGCAAATTACATAAAGCACTTTATGGTCTAAAACAAGCCCCTCGTGCTTGGTTCCACCGCTTCACTTCCCATCTTTGTGAACTTGGTTTTGTAGGTTCGAAGTCTGATTCTTCCTTATTTATCCGCTACTCAAAATCTGGCATTATCATATTGTTATTATATGTAGACGATATAATATTAACAGGTTCGGATCCAAATCTAACTCAGTTAATTCAATCTCTAAAATCCAAGTTTGCAATGACTGATTTAGGAGACCTCCATTTTTTTCTTGGTATGGAAGTTAAGAGAAATTCTTCGGGTATACATTTAACTCAAGATCGATATACATTAGATATCCTTAATCGAGTTGATCTTCTAAATTCAAAACCAGTTTCTACTCCATGTGCTTCTGGGAGAAAACTTAGTGCTTATGAAGGGGTTTTATTTAAAGATGTTACTTTATATCGGAGTTTGGTAGGAAGTTTACAGTACTTGTCAATGACAAGACCTGACATTACTTATTCTGTTAACCAGGTTAGCCAATTCATGCACCAGCCCACTGACGTTCACTTTCTTGCAGTTAAAAGGATATTGCGTTACTTGAAAGGAACTCTTGGCCGAGGTCTATTTTTTTCATCTAACAATGATCTACAGGTTAAATCATTCGAAGTTCGTGGTTTTAGTGATGCCGATTGGGCTGGAAATCCTGATAATCGATGCTCTACAACGGGAAATTGTGTTTTTCTTGGAAAACACTTGATTAGTTGGCTCTCTAAAAAGCAAGCTTCAGTATCAAAATCAAGCACCGAAGCTGAGTATCGCTCACTTGCTACTGCCGCTGCAGAAATTACTTGGATTCAATATCTCCTAAAAGACTTAAGTCTACATTTGAAGGTTCCACCAGTAATTTATTGTGACAACATTAGTGCTACCTATATGGCTGTAAATCCTATTTTCCATGCACGAACAAAACATGTGGAAATAGATTATCATTTTGTTCGTGAGCGTGTGGCAAACGGATCTCTTCTTGTTCGGTTTGTTCCTACTCAACATCAAATTGCAGATATTTTCACGAAAGGGTTAACTAAAGCTAAACACAAAGAGCTATGCTTCAAGCTTTCATTGGTGGATAACCCAGTTCAGCTTGAGGGGGGGGGTGTTAAGAGATATACATAAGACCAAGTCATATGGAAGTTCAAAATTCAAATATGAATACCCGGATGATTTGGAATAAATTCGAACTTCAACTGAATATCTTCTGTTGTTATCTAATCTTGTAAAATCTGGATACTATAAATATCCCTTGTACCATGAGTTTTGAAATCAAGGAAAATAATTCTTCACAAATTTTATAGAGATTTAGGATAGTTTTTAATAAAACCCAGGATATCAAAACAAATAGAGTAATACAAATAGGATCACAAAAAGATGAAACAATAGAATATAGGACCTAAAAATAACAAAACGGACAACAAACGATTTAATGTTGTAATTAAATAATTTCAATACATGTCAAAGTTATATAATAAGACTCAAAACCCGAAACCTCAAGCTCCCTCTCCATCACAACCTAAAACCTTCACCACTAAACTAAAGTCTTCTTGGTGCTAACAAACACACTGATGGTATGTATAGATATAAATGCATATATGTCAAGAAAAACACTAAAAATGTTTGTAGGGGACCTCGAACTCATGTCCTCACACAGTCACAACCTCACCACAACCCACTCCTCCACCAGTACGCCAACACCTTTGTTGTGTCATCTTAATACATCAACGGGTACATATTTATTTATACCTATACAAAAAAAGTTATTACTACTATTTTCTTTTTCCGGGAGGATCTATGGGGTGCGGCCGCACCCCCTCGCACCCCCATGGATCCGCCCCTGTTGAGAAGTATGAACTACCGAACTTTCAGGCTCCATAGGGTAGGCAGCCTTAAGATCTTTATCAGTCTTCACGGCGTGACATATCTTTATGATAGTAGCTACAAAATTTAATTAATTTGTGATGTATCTATGACTTATAATGATTTAATGGGTCTTTAGTTCATTTCAAAAATGATTTAATTCCATAGGTTCCCGGATACCTATGGAAGTAGGAATTTCTGACTTGTTGAGAAGTATGAACTACCGAACTTTCAGGCTCCATAGGGTAGGTAGCCTTAAGATCTTTATCAGTCTTCACGGCGTGAAATATCTTTATGATAGTAGCTACAAAACTTAATTAATTCGTGATGTATCTATGACTTATAATGATTTAATGGCTCTTTAGTTCATTTCAGAAATTAAAATAAAGATTTTCTAGAATAATTATCAACGGAGTGTTTGAAAAATAACCTCCTACCCATTCTTGTTTTGAAAAACGACAATCAACATGTACAATTAAAAGTTACTACTGGTTGGTTTTCATCAATTCTGCGTTAAAATTCTGTGAGTTAGATGAATTGAGTCCGATCACTCCAATTTTAACATAATATATGAGAATAATTATAAAATCGTCGTACAAAAACAAACTTTCTTTGCCATTTTTCTCTCATCTGCTTTATAGATACACACTTGTACCATCCATGAAAGAAAAAACCATGAAATTCCTAACACCTGCCACTTTATTTTTGTTTAGTAAGAAAATCCAAAATATGCAGATGAGCACCAACTACAATGTAGATAAGAAGATGAAGGACACGCATACCTAACCCTAATGACTTGAAAGTAGATCAAAATAAGGCCATAACACATGGACCTATTGACCCTAATATGGTTCTATATGTGGGTCCCTTAATTACATCATCTTTGAAAATTGATAGTGCTCTCATAAATTTTACTAACAAGGACACCTCAATTTTGATCTATAAATACCCTTGATTCCCTTTGATGTAATACACAATTTAGGTTTCCAATTCTAAGTAGAAAAAGAAACAAGAAAGAAGAGTAGATCTTTGAGCCCTCTAGAGCTTTTCCAAAACAATTTGTGAACATGGGTGTCATTACTTTCAATGAAGAGATTCCTTGCTCTGTTGCCCCTCACAGGATGTTCCATGCTATGTTTGTTGATTCCCATAATTTTATTCCCAAGATCATGCCAAATGTAGTCAAGAGCATCGACTTTATCTCAGGCGACGGTAGCCCTGGAAGTGTTCAACAAATTAACTTCGCTGAAGGTAAATTAAATCATATTCAGAAGCGGTCTAGGTCCAAAGCAGCTAAAATGACTCCTTTGGGCCCCAAAATAATCAAAGGCGTCATATTTTAGATTTTGTACCATACTTTCAAAATAATAATTATATTCTAAACATAATTGTAGCATGATTTATATTGTAGTTTAGTGCCTCAGAGTTTAGATCATGTGGAACATATCAAGGGTTCAAAACCTGCCCAAAACACTACTAGAAATTCGTATAAATAATTTAAAGAGGATCCAAATATACATGTTGGAGCTCACACAACACATATAGCTACGTATAAGAAATCGAAAGTGTTAGAATCACAAAAGATTTTGACAAAAGGGAGGGTTTAAACTTCTACCGTGTAGAGTGAACTTCTAATTTTGTCTGTTTCATACTTAATTTTCAGGAAGTCCAGTGAAATACTTGAAGAACAGATTGGACTTGGAGGACAAAGCCAATAACCTGTGCAAATACACTGTGATCGAAAGCGATGCATTTGGTGACAGAGTCGATCATATCTGTAACGAAGTTAAGTTTGATCGTGCTCCGGATGGAAAATCCATTTTCAAATCGAAAAGCACTTACTACCCAAAGGGTGACACTGTGCTGACTGAAGAAGAATGCAAGGGTGGGAAAGAACAGTCCATGGGAGTTTACAAGTTTGTAGAGAAGTACCTTGTTGAGAACCCTAGCGTTTATGCTTAAGTGTCGTTTCAAGTTGTGCTTTAAAATATGCGTATCTACCTGTCAGTTAAGGCGTGATCCTTCGTGTGTGACATATGTTATGTCTTTGTCACGGTCGTAATATGTACTTTATCGTGTTACTTATTAAATAAAGTTGAAGTATTAACTAAGAATTACAGGAATTAATTTGTTCAACATTGACAACCAAGAATGCTAGAGTCCAAGTAGAGGATCATAGCGGGTTAACACACGATGATACGAGAGACGGCCCAATAGTAGAGGCCTACCAAAATAGAAATAGAAGATAGTTTGTTTGTTTTTCTTTATTTTTAGGCCTTATTTTTAACTGAAATTTCTTCATTTCATGGAAAAAATAAAAATAAATAAGAACTACTACTTCACTTAATCACTTGCCTGCATTGGTTCTCATAACCCGAGGTCAAAGAGCCTCGGGCTGGTGCGTTTAACATCAGCCGTGATGCTATGTCCGACATATCTCCCCGTTAAATCCCGACCAGCTTACGTGTCGGGCATAGATATAGAGAGATCTCTTACCCAACACGTTAGCGGACATGGATTCAGTCAGGAGAAGTGCGGGGTATAGTGTCATTTGGATTCAATCAGGAGAAGCGCCGGGTATAGTGTCATTTTCTGCTTAACATTTTCTTTTTGAGCTAGTCATACTTGGGGCAAATTGGGCAACACTAACACAATCGAAGAAAACAGAAAACTTAAGCACATAGAATTGAATCTTAACACCAATCTTAATTTGTTTTCGTGACGGTATATCTCACCTCTATTTGTATATTTTTGTGGCAAAGTCCAATGGCCAGAGCCCAGCTAGAGGGGCTCTCAAGTCTCGATTCCGGGGAAGCCATACCAAGGGCTTCCCTATTGGACCCTAGGGGTTGGGCTCGCAAATTTATTGATTTGGGAGCCCAAAGCCCAAACAAATACAACTCCTATTGAGTTTTTAAATTTTTTTTTGTTGAAATAACTCCTATTGAGTCTGCTCTAATAAAAATAAAGGTGGTGTAGATATATTTTAACCCCCTATGATTAGAATTCTCTTTATGGGTATTTATAGGATCGTTAAGTCCAAGCTGTTATTACAGTGGTTGATGTGCTTATTCAATTCATGTTGTATCTTCATAATGTATCAAAGTCACGTAATGACTTAAGAAGTTATTTGTCAAAAGGTAATTGTCTCTAAACAACGACGGCCAATTGCAAATGCAAAAAACTGCATTGATAAAACAAGGAGAAAAACATACGAAAGTAGAGTTTCGTAGGAAGAAAGTAACCATTGTTTTTAAAATATAATTTTAATTTCGACAAATTCTTTTATAACTCATTGACACTGTCTTAGAAAACATAAAAACTACTTTTTTCGCTAAAGAACAAAATATACACCATGGTAGCCATCAAATTTATCTCCATTAACTAAAGAAGTTAAAAAGATATTAGATAAATATCACAAACTCAATTATTTTTTTTATTTTTATTGATGAATACAAACTCAATTATTTGTTATATTATATGGAAAATAGTGGAGTAATTTACTCTACTTTCACTATATTGGTGACTAGTAGATTTTGTGAAGCACTATCTTTTCCTTTATCTTCAAACAATTCATTCCACCTGCCACTACATTAAAAAGCCGCCTTAACAATTGTCTTCTTCCTCTGATTTTTATCCTATGTTGGTTTAATAGTTCTTATATATTAGTGTTAAAATATAATTGGAACATTAGATTATAAACAAAGAGATCTTCCACTATCTCGACGACTAAAAGCAAAAAAGAAATCTTAATCCAAGAAAAATAAAGTGTCGATATGATTGAGCAATACTAGTTTATATTACAAATGGTAACTACTATTACGAGCTTATACAACCCTTATAAATAATTTCAATTTTTTTTTTAATCAATAAGATTATGTTAACTAAGATATTAGGAAAAAAATCAATGAAAACTTTAACCACCATAATGAGAAAATCCAAGTGCATTATGCTATAGTTAGTTTGATAATGATAGTGTAAATATTTAGAGATCTAAGATTACAATATGCCAATTTTATAACGATTAACGACATTATACTTTATTATGTATCATGTATGTATGCAAAAGAATACTGAAGTAAATACAAAACTGTAATTATTCATAGAATGCCTAGCAAACCCTAGTTTTACAAAAGAATCCAAAACAAAGGACTTAGGCCGACATTAAATAGGTTCACATTTGCTGGTGGCTCCACCAACCTCAAGGTTGAAAGCCTAGAATTCAAGAATGGTGTCCCATACAGTCACCTTTGAGATAATATTAAGTATTCAAAAGTAGATAGTCACTTTAGAATGAAAATAATAAACTTTTGTACCAAATCCACCTTAATCTCAATCTATAAATACCCATACCTCTAATCTTCACAAATCACACACACTTCCTTTTCTCACAATAAGAAAGTTTTAGATCTGTAATTACGATCTTTCAACAATTAAACATGGGTGTCATCTGCTTTGAAGAGGAGTTGCCTTGCCCTGTTGCCCCACACAGGATGTTCCATGCACTATTCAGTGATGCACACAATTTGATACCTAAGATCATGCACCACCATGTCAAGAACGTCGAGTTCCTCTCTGGAGATGGAGGCCCTGGAAGCGTTCAACAAGTTAACTTTGCCGATGGTAAGTCAATCCGCTACACTTGAACAATAGACTATGTATATTGTAGAGATATATCATTTTGATATGCCATGAATTTAAATTAAATTCCGTAACGTACGTGCAGGAGGCCCAGTGTCATATGTAAAGAATAGATTGGACTCAAAAGATGCTGACAAGTTTGAGGTCAAGTATACGATGATTGAATGTGACGCTTTTGGTGACAAGGTCGAGTGTGTCACTAATGAGGTTAAGTTTGAAGCCGCTCCTGGCGGAGGATCCATCTGTAAGTCGAAAACAACTTACCACCCAAAGGGAGACGCTGTACTAAACGAAGAAGAATGCAAGGCTGGAAAAGAGAGTTCCATGGAGGTATACAGGTTTGTCGAGAAGTACCTTGTCGAAAACCCTGAAGTCTACGCTTGATTAATTGAAAGTTCAAGTCGTTTCTTATTAAGTTAGCGCTTAATAAGCTTAAATATGTATTTGTGAGTTATTCGTGCTTGGTAGTGGGTTTGTCGATCGACCACTCAAAATATGTAGTATGTTTTCTGCGACTATGTTGTCCATTAATAAGACTTTCAAGGTCACCTTTGCTGGTTCGAGTGAAATATATAATGAGATACATTATTAGTTGTGTTACTTATATCTATTGATATTTCTTAATTTTTTTTGTTAGTTCTAAAGAGAGACATGATCAGGACATTGAGTGCCGCCTTGGCGCCTTCATAAGGACCAACCTGCTGGCCTTTGACCTGGGGCTGTCCCGGAGTGGACAGTTTTTAAACCCAGACCATTTAGGCCTGAGCTGTCCTAAGGCCCAGACCATATACAAACCCACGTAACAGTCCGTCAAGCTTGTAGAGGTTTTCTCTGGAGGAGGGATCCCTCCTCCGGATTTTCCTCTTTTAGTTTTATGTTATATTAGATCTATAATAAGATCTTGTAGGTTTTTAGAGAGAGAAATACGGAATCTAAATCCATCTTATACAATGTTTCTCTTTATTTCTTAACTCAGAGTAATATCATTTTCAAGATCGTCAATTCTCTTTTCTTCTTGTTCTTCTCTCTCCAATATGTATCGCCTTCCAACAATTAAATTTGGGTGAAGGATATAATCAATTTTTGGTGATTTTATATGGTTATAGAATGCATATAGAGGTTATGAGAAAAGAAGAGTTAATGTTGCCTATGTAACGCCCCAAGCCTTAGCAGTTGCCGATATTGTCCCCGCTTTAACCACCCAGGCCCAAGCCCACACGGGTACGGGGTTTTGTTCTTGGCGAAAGCACTACAAGCCCACCCAAAAGGCCTCGGTACTTACTAAGCTTGAGCTTACACATATAGCCCAGTCTCTGGACACTCTTGTGAGCAATGTGGGACTATTACACCTATTTCTACGATGATCATCTCAAGAAGATTGAAGATGAATTACAAAACAAGAGAAAGACCTATCAAGATTTCTCTTTTATTAGTTTTATTATTATTGATGTAATTTTATTTGTTTGGGTATTTTCATTTTGTTGACCTTTAGGATCTTTTAATCCGTGATCTTTAGGATCCTTTCGTGATCTTTAGGATCCTTTCATCTTTCTTTTTTTCTTTTTCGTCAGAGTATAGTCAATTTCTTTCTCTTCATGAGGCACTTTACATTTAAACTATGTAACTCTCATGAAGTTTTCACAAGATAAGAATTATCCATGTAACATTGTGATCTTACTTATGAATGAAAATGGTTTACTTGATTTCAAAAAAAAAAAAAAAAAACTTGTAGAGGTTTTCGAGTTTTTCAAATTTTCTGTTTAACACATTAATTCCATTTTTCTCTCTCAACTATTTTCTCTCTCCATCCAAAACCGTATTCTCTGTCCATCTAAACCGTATTAACAACGAGTTTCACACGAAATTATCGTTTTCCGGCGGAAGGGCCGGAATCTTCTTCACAATAGATGGAGAGTTCCCTATTTTAGTATTAATATAGGCTTTTTTTTTCCTTCATCTTTTAGGGGAAGGGGAAAGGAGGCAGTTGTTACGATGATGGTTCTTCGTTCTTCATGGACTTCTTCTTCAGTTCCATCAAATCGAAGATGTCTTACAAAAAGGAAGAAAGAGGGAAATCATACAACAAAATCAATTTGACTTTTAAATGAAGACGAAAAGAAAAGAAAGACAGATTTATCTTCGCTCAAGAAGATAAATTTATAATTTCTTCTTATGTTTTAGTTCTATTATATTTTGTGATCTATAGGATTTTTTCATTCGTGATCTTGAGGATCTTCTTATTTTATGACCTATAGGGTCTTTTTTTTTAGTTTATGTCTTGCAACTTCTTTCTCTTTGTAAGGTACTTTACATTTGGAAGTTTTGAACTTCACTTATGTAACTCTTATGTTGTTTGAAGAGAGGAGTTAATCTCTCAACCATGTAATGTCCTGGATTAATATCCTTGTTATGAATGGAATTATGGTTTACTAAAAAAAACACATTAATTCAATTTTAGCTCCCAATTTGTGATCAACTCGTCGTTTTGGTCACCATAAGTGTCTGGCAGTTCGTTTTGGCCCCAAAACAATTTCAACTCTTTCCAAAAATGCCCTTAGGATCGAATTTTTTTAAAAACATTTAAATCCACATCATCTCTCCTTCTCTTCTATTTCATTACGTCTCTCCTCCACTTCATCTCTCCCTCTCGCCACCTCACTATCTTTTCTGACGAAGGTCGCATGCCAACCATTTTTTCCAGCAACCTTCAAATGAAAGAAATTGTCAGGTGACCCAGTTTTCTTATTTCCCCTTATTACCAATCAAACAGGTATCACAAAAGAATCGTAAAAAGGGGCAATTTTGCCAAGAGCATTTATTTTGTTTCTTCCCTGTTGGAAAAATCTTCTCGGTCGTGGATTCGCCAATTATTACCTTAGTTTTGACGATGAAACTCTGAATCCGTCGTGATTATGTTCCCTAAGTGCAATTTTCTTGTCATGAGCCTCTGAACCTAGAGTGGTTATGCTCACTAAGTGCAAGCTCTTTATTAAATGACCTATGAATTCATTGTGATTATGTCATGTTTGCTTGTTACAACTGTCCTAAATTACTTGGTTATTTGTGTTATCTATACCAAACAAAAGTTGCTTAACAACCGATCCATTATAATGAAGTATGTGTGTCGAAGAATTGTATCATGAAGTTTCTCCCCATGAAGTTATTTCCCAAACTGAACTTTCAGTTTGATCCTCCGTTAAATTTGTGGGAGGGTAATAAAGGTAAAAGTGGACTCAAATCAAATATTCCTACCCAATATACAAAATCAAGGGAAATTTTCTTATATATCTCCAAGATACAGATACATTAGAATTAGGATTATTTCTATATTTAAGTTATTTATTTCCAACCATTGTATTACTCTTCTGTTATAAATAAACATGGAGGTATATGGTTTTCCTCAACCAAAGCCTAAATCTTTTAACTTATACACGATCTCGAGAGGTGACGACTGAATATAAGGAGCAGTGTCTATTTCTCATTTTAACAGATTTTGCAACTAGTCCCCTACGAGTTAGCAGATCAACTTTTAAACCCTTAATATTTGTTCTGGGGACTATATTTATCCTTTGTGCATATTTGTCGTAATTTATTGTATTATTTGTTATTGGTTTTAATGGAACTTTATATAAAAAAACATGAATGATCAACATTTTGAAATTGGGAATAAGAATTTCTATTATTTGACAATATATTCTGTCCCCCTCACAAATTTAATTTACTTTCTCTGGTTACTATTTTGTTCTACAGTACTTCCTTTTTAATATCCATAATCAATTAAATTCAATTATCTTTTACTTGATATTTTTTTCATAAAAAAAATCTTTCTGAAGGCTATATGCGCAAACTTCAGTATATATATATATGTGTGTGTCTAAGTGTCTTCGTGTGTAAATTTTTTCGTTTTTACTCACTTCCAGATATCTAATTTCTATTGTTTTTTTCTCTTCGACACTTTCTTTTCCGTAATGAAGTTTAAGAATCGTATATTCCAAGTTACTATTATTATGGTACTTGTATTGCTTTTTCTAACTACAACAGGTTCTTTCTTTTGTTTTACACATATTGATGATTTATGCAATAGAACTAAGTTTTTATTATTTATAATACAATATTCCATATTGTTTTTTTACGATTTTGTTATTATATGCAGATGTCACGGGAGCAGAGATTTAGAGACTATGAATCAAGAAGCGAAACGTTCAAGAGATGGTGCTTCAACCAAAGAAAGTGTAGAGAAAGTTTTCAATCCGAAGGTTTTGCTTATGATAGGTGTAGGGATTTTCTTTAGCGAGAAAATGCGTTTGCATTAAACCTTGCTTCGGAGGCCAAATACAAAATTAAGGACATATAACGCTAACAATAACCTCTCTGAAGAGAGGAGTGTTATTTCTATTAGTTGAAATTTGTTGGGAACCAACCCATATTTGAAAGGGGGCCAAATTTGAATTTAAAAAATCACTTTTATAACAAGGGCAATGATGGAAATAAAAAAAATTGACCGCTTAAGTTAACTGACGGTGTTAACAAATGGGGGTCAAATTTGAATTTACGAAAAATAAGGGGTCAAAAAAGAAGCTGGTCACAAAGTAGGGGGACGAAAAAAATAACTCATGAATTAAATACCTAAAACTAATTCATATTTATAGAGTAACTTGGCGTTCTCTTACTCCCAACTAAGAATATCTCGAATGGGACACTCAATCTCTAACACTTAGAGTGTCATACACGACTTTTTTTGAGTTTTTGTTAAAAAAACCATCTCCAATGGGACACTTTGTTAGACACTCTATTATGAAGTGGACACATTTTTTATAGAGTGTCTAGAGAGAGAAGCTCTAAAACTAAAGTGTCTCTTTGAGACTCTCTAAGTGTCACTTTAAAATTTAAACTAATAGAAACCTTTTCTTTTCAACTACTTTTTTCATATTCAATTTAAGAGTGACATGTATGTTACGTAAAGAGATTTTAGAGATCTCCATTGGAGAACAAAAAAATTAGAGTGTCTATATAACTATATTAACACTTAGGAAAGAGAATATTTATTTGACACTTGACAACTAGACTTTAGAGTTTTTGTTAGAGCGTCCTGTTGGAAATACTCTAATCAAGTAATATAGGAAACTGGACATATATAAAAAAGTTCTTAATAATGGTAGATAATTAGAAGGAAACTAACTCATATGAAACAATACATATTTTATATCTTCAAATGTCTTAATTTCCTCGGTTGAAGATTCTTGATGTTGATATTCATTATTCAAATCTCCATGGTTCATAGATCTTGATAGTTGCCTTGGTCCTCATATATTATAGTAGTACAATTCTTCCAGTTACACCACGAAATTTATGTAATACGTGTCCAACTTGTGAAAGTTTGAAGAAGATGAATAGAGCATTGCACGATAAAAAAACAATATTTATAGCTGTAAGCTTAGCAAATGAGGAGAAGTTTTTTTTTGGTGGGCTGGTAGAGCCTTTGTTAGGCATAGCATTTTGTACTTGTTGGACTTGGGCCCCGATGTTTAAAGCGAACACAATATCAATAACTACTAATTGGGGTGTCACAAATGGTATCAGAGTCAAAGACGGTTTGTCGCTGAGAGTGCGGAATGGTGATAGTCCTACATAGTTCGAGAGAATCCGGAGTCTGGACTATGAGTTTACCCTCAAACTCAGTAAGTAACGAGACTTGCTATATCCGTGTCTCGAACTCGGACATAGAGAGTGAAAACTAATTTGACAACCAGTGCAACAAAACTTGTTGACTCTACTTCACCAGATAAGGAATGCAGGACTTATAAAATTGCCTAGTCCACCCCCGTAACGGACTTGCTATAGCTTTAATAGCTTATTGCGGGTGTCCCCAGAAATTCCTTTCTATGTTTATTCCTTTAGGATCGATAAGGAAAATTTTGTAGGCACTTTTCTTTGATTCATTGTTGAAGATGACTTCTTGTTGGGTTGGAAGATTTTTCTATTTTAATTCATAGGTTTTGGATGTTTAACTCCTGTCTCGTGTGCCATGCCAGTGAGATCCACAGCTCTGTATTTTCAAATCGAACACCTTAATCAATCATTGAATATATTTTTTATAAATCCCTTTCTTGTATTAAATTTCGACCTCTTTTTGTTTACAATGTATTAATTATCAGATACTAATTTACACTGAATTTCATGTTTCCCTAGAGGTTCCCTATCAATCTTTTGAACTTTGTCTTCTACAATAAAATAATAAATTTATCAATCAGTTGAGAAGCACATGATTTCTTAAGAATGAAATGAATTATTTTAATCGAGGGGGCCTTATTTGGTCACCTAAGATTACGACTTCTAATATTTTAATTTTCCACACCTAAGTTCTAGACCTTACTCAAATGAGGCGTGGAGTTTGCAAAAACAAAAAGGGCCGTGGAGTCCGTGGCCACTCCTGAAAGTAGGTCATGATATTTTCACTCTGGACTTAGATAACATCATCTTATTAACAACATAGGCCAAAAGTTCGCTATACAAATTAGTACAATGCTATTTAGTCTAACAAAATGTGGTCCGACAAAACTAAATTGTGGACATCATGCGCAAATTTGCCCTGATCAGATGATTAGGTGGTTGTGGCCCTTGCTCATGCGACCGTCTCGCCCAGTTCATGGTTGTGCTAAGATAACCAAACGCGTGTCTAAAATGTTAGGGACCTTCCAACTTTGACGAATCGAGTTGACATGGCACGACCCGCTAACATTAAGATGGGGTTACGAATATACCCTAAGGAAATGGCATATCTAATAAACCAAACTCACAAGTCACAGTCAATTGGTGGCCACGATTGTTCACAATGTGTCTCACCTATAGATAATATTTAATTCTTCTCCATTTTCTTGGAAAAATGGAACCTTCTAAACTGAGTAAATAACCAATTAAAAGAGAGGAAGCTTCCTTGGCAGTATTCTTTGAACCCCTTCTCCACAGGAGACTTGTAGCTACAGAAAGTATGGGTCAAAGAGAGATTTAATGAGAAATGGAGACTTTTATGAAGTATGGGTCAAAGGTTAATAATATGGTACAAAAATCTTCTCAAAAAGGACTAAAATGACCTAAAGTCTAAAATCTATAAATACTCATTCATTTCAATCTATTTTCTTCACCAATACTCATCAAAACAACTACTTTTACTCAATTAGCTTCTTCTATTCATCATCTTCTCCTTCTAATTTTAAACATGGGTGTAACCAGTGCTAGCCTAGAAATTCCTTGTTCCATTGCTCCCGCACGTATATTCAAAGCCATGATCGTCGATGGTCATAATTTGATGCCTAAGCTCTTGTCTCATGTCATTAAAAGTGTCGAACCAATCTGTGGTGAAGGAGGCCCTGGAAGTGTCGAACAGACAAACTTTACCGATGGTACGTTCATACATTTAAACCAACAATAATCTACATGTATTATGTATATATATGTGTATGCATATGTAGAATACTTTTTGACAAATTTTACATGTTTGTTTATGTTTTTCTAGCTAGTCCTTTCAAATATGCCAAGCACAGGCTCGATGTAATTGATGAGGAAAATTTCTTATGCAAGTACACTATGATCGAAAGCGATTCCTTCGGTGACAAGCTTGAATCTATAGGCTACGAAGTTAAACTTGAGCCAACAGAAAATGGAGGATGCATTGCTAAGATGATAAGCAACTATCACACTAAAGGCGATGCTGTGATTAGCGAAGAAGAAATTAATGCTGGAAAAGAGAGAGGTATTGGTACGTACAAGCTTGTCGAAGCCTACCTCACCGAGAACCCTACTGTTTACGCCTAAGTTATTTTTGCTTCTACCGAAGAAGGTTTTCGTGTTTAATTTTAGTATTTTGCTATGTTGTGTTTTATTAAATTTGGGATATTTGGTTTGAATACAATAATTAATAATTGTTCCCTAGATATTAATTGGGATATTAGACGCATTAAGAGTAAATAATGGAATTGAGAGTTTATTCTCAGGACTCACAATCTTGGTTCCACATAGATGTTCACCATTATAGTTGTGTTTCCACACTGACCACACCTTGATAAACACAGGGTAATTGACCTGAAACCGCCGGCCCTTAATCCCCTTTGTACTTCTCATTGATAATTCATTTCCTAGGTGCCCCACCTTTTAATTAAGGCACATTACTCTGTAGATGCCCAGTTCTTTTTCTTTTTTTCCTCTATTTTCATTTTGATTTCTCTTTCCAATTCTTCATTAACATTTGGGTTAAGTCCGTCTTGGCTCTCAGTTATCAACTCACCGTTTTAGCACCCATAAGTGTCAGACAATTCGATTTGACCTCTAAGGACAAAATTTTTTCGGGAATTACTTGGTGGCCAAAACGGAATTAATTCCTAAACTTTTTAAAAACATAAATGCCACCTCATCTCTCTATTTCTCGTCCACTCACCTCCTCTCTCCTCCATCTCATATCATCTTCTCTAACTCACCTCCGGCGGAGAGTCACTTGATACTAAGATATGTGTTATTACTTCTATAGGTTGATTTATTATAAATTTGTCTTGAAATTTATGTTTATGTTTATGATATAAATAGCAAGTTATTCTTCATTATATATGTTGTAGCAATTTATAGACCACCCGTTGCAGCAACGTTTATGAAATTCCTTTTTATTAAATAAAAAGTTATTGCCAACGGTAACTGTTTTGAAGTACCGCCGGCATTATAGTGTGATTTGGATATTACTTGACCTTTACCGACGGCTTAGGAATTGAAAACCGTCTGCAACACTTACTCTAGACGACCCTTTTCCGTTAGCATGCGTCGGAAATAGTACCCCCAACGCTGCTTAAGCCATCGTTTTTCAGGCCGTCGAGAGAAACTTTGGCGACGGTTTTTCATAGTTACCGATGGATTTATGCCGTCGGCAATAACCTTGATTTTTGTAGCTTTTCGTTGGATATGAAGTCGACCTTATCCACAAATGTGGGACATCCAATCACTTTGTGCTTCACAATAAGTAGGCTTTGTCTTCCAAGTCCATCCTGTTCTTCACATATTTCATGGGATGTCTTGTATTTTGAATGACGATCAATCTTACATTTAGTTTCGTATTGTTGTAAATCTGATTTGAAATTTTATAAACTTGAATTGAAATGGAGTTGTTTATAAGGAAAAGGCAATCTCTTACACATTCCAAGATAATTTCTTGAAGTCCAAAAGTGAAATTACAATTTCAACCAAAAGTAATTGCAAAAAATATTAAAGGCCTACTTTACTCCTAACAACGTCTCGAACATGTGAAAAGGTTTTTTCTGTGGTTCGCGACTTTCAAATATGCAAAATAAGAAGTAAAGAAGTTAAAACGGAGATGTCCCAGGATGATAATCAACGAACAATGCGTGGAACAATCAATGTCGGGCGACTGGGCATGAAAACTCCTCATTCACATTTATGATACTAGACATTTTCTTCAAAGAAAATCTTAACAGATAAAAAATTTAAGGGTTATTTCCCAAATAGCCCCCAACTTTGTGACCAGCTTCCTAGCCCCCTACTTTATCAAAAATACTCAAACGACCCCCTTTTTCAGTTACCGTTATAATTTCGTTAACTAGTCATCACCTCTCTCTCCTCCATCTCATCGCCTCTCTCTGCCACCTTATCTTCTCGCCACCTCATCATCTTCACCGGCGAAGGTCGCCGACCGGTCAATTTTTCGGTCGATAACCTTCAAACATAAAAAAATAACTCTCTCTCTAAATTTTTTTTTTTCTCTCCTCTCTCTCTAATCAGATCTATCTAGAGAACAAACCTCCTCTCTCTCTCTCTCGATCTGTTTAGAGATGAGAGAAGAAAAAATAAAAATTTAGAGAGAGATAGAGGAGAGAGGAATTTTTTTTTTATGTTTGAAGGTTGCCAGACGGCGACCTTCGCCGGTGAAGACGTTGAGGTGGCGAGGCGATGAGATGGAGGAGAGAGAGGTGATGAGTAATTAACAGAGTTATAACTGTAACTGAAAATGGGGGTCATCTGAATATTTTTTATAAAGTAGGGGCAAGACAGGAAACTAGTCAAAAAGTTGGAGGCTATTTGGGAAATAACCCGAAACTTAAGCCTTATTAACTCTACGAGAAGAAAAGCTTAAATGAAGTTTGGAGGAGTTTAAAGTTATGAAAAGTGTGGGTTTTTATAGATAGAGAAGTTCAACATTAGATGTATAATGGATACTAAAAACAAATACGAAAATGACAACTTTTTCGAATCCAAGTTCTCC
>BEHA01050394.1:85018-100204 GCA_002897215.1 Eschscholzia californica subsp. californica | reverse complement strand
AAAACACTTAAAAATCATCAACATTTCCTTGAATGTCTGAAACTGAACCCAAAAAATCGTCAACGAAACAATAAATGTTTGAAACAGAACCCCAAATGTCTTCAACATAACTGTAAATGTCTTCAAAAATCCTCAAAATGTTTAACGAAGAACAAAAGTTTTTTTACCAAGTAAAACACCCAAAAATCACCGACAATACCCAAAATGTTTCAAACAGAATCTCAAATGTCTTAAACATAACTGTAAATGTCTCAAAAAATCCTCAAAATGCTTAAAGAAAAACACTAGTTTTTATACCAAGTAAAACACCCAAAAATCATCAACAAACCCCTAAATGTTTGAAACAAAATCCAAAATGTCTTCAATATAACTTTAAATTTTTCCCAAAACCCCCAAAATGTCTAACGAATAACAAAAGGTTTTTTTACCAAGTACAACACCCCAAAATCACCAAACAAAACCCTAAATGTTTGAAACAAAATCCCAAATGTCTTCAACATTACTGTAAATGTCTCCAAAAACTCCCAAAATGCTTAAAAAGGAACAATAGTTTTTTTACCAAGTAAAACACCCAAAATTCATCAACAAACCCCAAAATGTTTGAAACAAAACCCAAAATATCTTCAACATAACTTTAAATTTTTTCCAAAACCCCCCAAAATGCTTAACGAAGAACAAAAGTTTTTTTTACCAAGTACAACACCCCAAAATCACCAACAAAACTCTAAATGTTTGAAACAGAATCCCACATGTCTTCAACATAATTATAAATGTCTCCAAAAACTCCCAAAATGCTTAACGAATAACAAAAAACTTTTTTACCTAGTAAAACACCCAAAAATCAACAACAAAACCCTAAATATTTGAAACAGAATCCCAAATGTCTTCAACATAACTGTAAATGTCTCCAAAAACTCCCAAAATGCTTAACGAAGAATAGTAGTTTTTTTTACCAAGTAAAACCTCCAAAAATCACCAAAAAACTCCTAAATGTTTGAAATAGAACCCAAAATGTCTTGAACATAACTTTAAATTTTTCCCAAAACCCCCAAAATGCTTAACGAATAACCAAAACTTTTTTACCAAGTAAAACACCCTAAAATCACCAACAATACCCTAAATGTTTGAAACAAAATCACAAATGTCATCAACATAACTGCGAATGTCTCCAAAATCCACCAAAATACTTAACGAAGAACAATACCTTTTTTACCAAGTAAAACACCCAAAAATCATCAACAAACCCCTAAATGTTTGAAACAAAACCCCTTAACGACCAACATATTCTAAAATGCTTAAACACTTGACAATTTGTCTGTTGAACATCAACATCTGCTAAAACGTGATTTCTAGAGAGAGAGACCGAAAAACAGATCTAACTTTGTACTTTTTGGTGTATTAGAACAAAAAACTGTATAATGAATTTCACCTTGTTAAAGAAATTATAGAATGTAGAAGTAAAACTCAAAAAGCTTATAAGAAGATTGAAAATCATTAAATAAAGATATACCTCATTAATGGAGATTAAAATCTCTAGATCTGAAATTAATTTTTTTTTCTAATGAACAAAGTTTGAAGAAGCTTGAAGACAAAGACTTAGATCTGAGATGTAAAAATGGAAGACAACTAATGAACAAAGTATTGTGGTAGAGAGAGAAAGGCAGATGAAAATATGAAGAAGACAACTCAGATCTAAGTCTACTCCACAAAAATAAGAATAAAATGTGATGAAGTGATGATGATGATAAGATGATGACCACAATGGGAAAGAAGATGAAGCATGAAGATGACCAAAACCCTTGCCAAAACGAACAACAACTTAGGCGAATCTCACGAGCAAGAATTCCGCCGAATAGAGAGAGAGTAACTAATTTTTTTTTTGTTGAGCTGTGAGGGTAGCTAATTGATTTATGGAAAAGGAGATAATAAAGGGAAAGAAATCTTCCTAGACAGAGAGAGAGTTATATGAGTAAGTTTGAAAGGAAAAAGAGAATGTTATATAGAAGGGCAAATAGGGTATTATTCAAATATATGGCTTCCTAGAGATGGGAAAACTCACCTGGGGATCCGAAATTGGGTTTGATATGGGTTTGTTTTTGAAAAAAAGGGTTTTGTAGGTAATATAAATCTATGGTAGGCCTAATTTACTATTTCAGCCCATTTTTTGGACTTTTAAATAAAAAATTCGTGTAGGAGAGGTGCTCCTACTTGGGCACCGCTTTTTTGTTCTAGGCCCGTCATTCCCAAGGTGCCCCATCTTTTAGCCTTTACATCCGTGGTACCTCGAGCATCCTTGACTTCTTTTTCCTCTTCTCTTTTTCTTTCATTTTCATTTTAAATTTTCTTTCCAACTCATCATCAAAATTATAAGATTTCTTCATGTTCTTTTGGAGGGTATCATTTGTAGTTCGTATTTGGATGTAATAGACTGAAGAAAGACCTCACAAGACCTTCATTTCTTATTCAAAATCGGTTGTAAAATTCCTAATCTTTTTGTAGTTTCATCTTTTAATATAGTGTTTAAAAGGTTTCGAAGTGGTTACAGCTTTGAAAATTGTTTATCATTAATTTGTAGAAACCGGATCTGCTTTTGGTTAATTTGGGCAACCAAACGTTGTCCAAATCAGGATCAAGCCAAACTATTAAATTCGTCTCGTCGAGCTCTTGAATTTAGACATAAAGTTTATCAAAATCCGATTTCATGTGAATGAGTTATCATTGATTTACTTGGGAATAGATTAGGATAACTACATCATTATATAGACTTTTTCCACATACTAATAGTAGATTCTTTGAAACGATAGACTGTTTTGCGTGGTTGCATTGTCACTAGGAGCGATTGGAGCCATTCGTTTTTAAGATTAGAGATTTTATCCGACGGTGGGTACGTAATCAACCGTTGGGGATCTAACGGCAAGTGTTCGAGGCGCTGGATCTAGATAGATTTGTTGAGATCTGGTCGAAATTAAACTTGAAACCCAACAGTCAAGTGTGACTGTTGTAAACATCTATTCGTCTATAGGCACCCATGCGGAGTGTTGCCAATACCCATATAAATACCATGAGAATTCAACAAACAAAGATCATCAATTTTTAGCATTTTCTGAGCATTCATTTTCGAGCATTAGAGTTTAAGGATAATTGTTCAGAAGTTCGTATTGCTTACAAAATTCGTCAGACTATCAAAACTAAGAGGTACCATCTTTAACTTGATAGGTAATTCGTTTTATCCTGGGAGACATACACCATTACTATTGGTACTAATATACAAGGTGTAAATTGTCTTAAGGATATAGGTATCCTCGACTCGGTTATTTGTTACATTTAATTTTCATTTTTTTAAATCATTGTTTTAATCTTTCTCAATTAGTTTAGAGAAGATAACTCTTTCTCTGATTTATTAGATAGAAAGAAAACTAAGTTGGTTGTACTCTGCTTTCTTTAAACAGAAAAATGAAAAATTGTTATCTTAAAAGAGAACGAAGAAAGCAACATAGTTTTGGGTTGATTTTGGATAATAATAGAGTATTTCATATCTGAAAATATTTTGAATATCTTCTTCGTGAGGTAAAAGGTCAATGGCCTTCTTCTCAAGACAATCTTTTCGAAGAAGAAGATTAGATTTGGTCTGAAGGGCCGAAGGTAAAGATGAAGGGTTGAAGGTAAAGATGAAGTTGGTTGTACCTAACTCGAATCGCACCACCGCTGTTATTATTTCTCTCTCTATATAACGTTCGCTTCTTCTACCAAAGTGGAGTGAGAGAGAGAGAGAGAGAGAGAGAGAGAGCTAGGATTTCCGATCCCGGGTTAAATAATGATGGTGGTGGTGCAATTCTACCTTATTTCATTGTCCGCCAAATTCAGAGAAAGAGATGTATGTAAGAGTAAAACACTTGACTTAGCTATGCTAAAGTGACCAATTAAAGTAGAAATTGCTTGTGTATTACTCTTTTAGTGTGTATTTGAAACTTTCCACCATAAAAAAAAAAAAAGACTTCAAAAAAAAAAGTCAATCCAAAACAGAAGGAAGAAAAAGTAACAAAGAAAAGTTTCTTAAAAAAAAGTAACAAAGAAAATGTGATTTCTACGTGCTTTAGAGGAACATGACCTTTTCAAGAGATATTTTAGTTGGCAATATTTCAACATAAATATTTTACCTTTAATTTAGGGATTTTGAGTGAGATACCCAAAAAATGGAAGGTAAATAAGCATTACCCCCCAACCCAAAACAAAAATAAGAACCCAGTCCAAATTGTCAGGACAACTCACACTGTTCTGGTTTTTATTTTATTTATTCGTCTTTTACCCCTTCACGGAGAATTTCCGTGTTTTCTGACAATCTGACGGATGACAACAAAGCAATTAATTCCCCGTACATGACGTAATGTCAGAGAAACATTCAAATTTTTTGAAAATTCAAAAATGGCTTCATTTTTTGACGAAATTTCAGGCAATTTTTTTGGATCCCGCCCATTATATTTTATTTCAACTCATTCCTTCTTCTTATTTATACATCCAAAAATCTTCTTCATCATTCTTATTTTGTTTCACATTTTATCTTCTTCATCTCTTTCAATTTCTAAGAACATAAATTTTTTGTTCTTTCTCTCTCTAAAAGTTTTATGTTCTTATTTTTGGATGTTCGTCATTCTTATTTTGTTTCACATTTTATCTTCTTCATCTCTTTCAATCTCTAAAAACATCAAAGTTTTCTGTCTTTCCCTCTCTAAAAGTTTTATGTTCTTATTTTTCTTCTTCATCATTCTTATTTGTTTCACATTTTATCTTCTTCATCTCTAAAAACATCAAAGTAAATAACCAAATGACCAGTGCACAGAACCATTCCCGATACAGAAGAAAATTCTCAGTTCAAAAGTGTCCAGTACTGAACCAAATGGCCAGTACACAGAACAATCCCCGGTGCACAAGAAAATTCCCAGTACAAAAATGTCTCGTATATAACCAAATGGCTTGTACACAGAACAATTCCCTGTACACAAGAAAATTCCCAGAACAGAAATGTCTAGTACATAACCAAATGGCCAGCACACAGAACAATTTTCGGTACACAAGAAAATTCCCAGTACAAAAATGTGTAGTACATATCCAAAAAATGGCCAGTACACTAAATAATTCCTGATACACAAGAAAATTTCCTTGTACAAATTCAAGAAAAACTACCAAAAATGAAGAAATTTGTTGAGATTGGAAAGAGATAAGAAATAAATCTGGAAAAAAGAATGAAATTTGTAGAGATTGGAGAGAGAAATATGTGTGGGAGAAAATATATAAGAAATAAGAAATAAATCTGGAAAAAGACCGAAAATGACAAGTTGGTAAATTTTGTAATGGCAATTTTGTGGACAGTACAAGGTTTAATGTCAGGTGCGTCAGACTATTTTTCAAAAAAATTCGCATTTCCCGAGAATTTTTTGGTGGCAATTTTGTAAATTTATGGAAAGTACACAGTATGATGGGAGGCGTGTCAGACTATTTCTCAGAAATTTTCGAGTTTCTCGGAAATTTTTCGATGACCGTTTCGCAAATTTCGAAAAGAAGAAGGGTGTTTCAGAAATTCCACCCCCACCTCATGGTCATTGGACCTGCCCCTTATTCTTTTTCTGCAGTGGACCTGCTTATTGTTTTGGGTCAAGGATTGGGCATTTTGCCCAACCCCTCTTAATTTAGTCTACTATGAATGAAAGTCTTAGATCTGTCTTTGAGCCAATGAGGTGACCATACCAAAAAAAAAAAGTTGGGAAAACTGCAGATACTTACCCCACTTGACCTTTAGGAGCAGCCAAGTAAACTGGACGGCTATTTTGGCATCTTAAAGTCTTAATGAAAGTAACACTTATTAACAAAATTAAATACATTTATCTTCAAAATTCATCTGTTTATTCACATCCCATCTTACTAATTAATTGATCACTTGACCAAATTCACACCAAATCTCATAATGAAGAGTACACTCAACAAAATCAAGCATTACAAAACACACAAAAAAGTACAAACAACATTCACACTAATTAAATAAAATTGGTAGCCTTATACCATGACTTTCTTCTCCATTACCTCTTTCTTGAGTCTCTAGGATCATACTGCGAACAAACGTCACATGATACCAGTGAGTCACGAAGGAGTAACGATGGAAGAGAGTTGGTCTAGCTTTATTCAAATAATTTAACAAGAGTACCCGTGCTAACTAAGCGTAAACAGTAGGGTTTGCGATGAGGTAAGCTATAACAGATGTGAACATTTCCATAGCTCCTTCTTTCCTAGCTTTGACTTCTTCTTCTTCCAGTACGGTGTCGCCCTTCAGATGAGTTTCAACTTTTAACTTAACGATGCTTCCACCGTCAGGACCAGCTTCAATCTTGACCTCGTTGGAGATGAAGTCGACCTTGTCCCCAAATGCGGGGCATTCAATCACTGTGTACTTGCACAATAAGTTGGCTTTGTCTTCTAAGTCCAGCCTGTTCTTCACATATTTCATGGGATGCCCTGTATTTTGAATGACGAACTCACGATTTAGTTTCTTAACTAAAATTGAAATCTTATAAATCATGTAAAACAATTAAAACGAAGTTGTCTCATGGCGATTCTTAGTATTTAGTCAAGAACGAGATAGGATATACTACTCAATAGTAAAAATTGTTGAAAAGTGATAAAAATATATCGATTTATCATGTTTTTTTTAATTTACGTACCATCAACAAAGTTAACTTGTAGAACGCTGCCAGGACTTCCATCACCAGAGATAAAGTCAATGCTCTTGACACTAGGGGTAACCTTGGGAGTTAGATTATGAGAATCAACAAACAATGCGTGGAACAATCGGTGTGGGGCGATAGGGCATGAAAACTCCTCATTCACAGTCATGACACCCATTTTCTTCAAAGAAGATCTTAGGAAACAAAAAACTTAAAACTAATTAACTATAAGAGAAGAAAAGCTTTAATGAAAGTTTGGTGAGTTTGGAGTTATGAAAAGTGTGGGTATTTATAGATAGAGAAGCTCCAAATTATATGTATAATTGATACTAAAAACAAATTTGAAAATGACAAAAAAAATTCAAAGTCTAAGTTCTCCATTCAAACCTATTGCATTATTATGTTTAAAAAGATCATTAAAATAAATTATCAATTTGGTCATTTATTTTCCAAATCTTGATGTTTACATCCTTGAAATTTTCAAACTCATGTGGATTAGTTATATGATCAACTTTTTTTTTGAATTTATTGGGGCTAAATCTTCAAGTACTTAGCTTGTAAATCATACTTAGCTTTCGCTCTACTCGACTAATCTCTGAAAAATGTGCAAAATATATAACTCCTTAATATGGTTGGTTCAATTTTGTTATTGGCAAGAATAACCATTTGGAACTGGGATAAGAACACAAGAAAGGCCAAACAATACTTTGTAGGTGTTGTTTTTTCGCCGGATTTCTTTAAAAAAAAACTATTTACCCTATTTTAATTGAATCCTTCTAGAATGCTCCTTATATAAAGGATAACGTTAGGTGTATTTTAACAGTGATTTATTTAATAGAATTATACCTCAAGGAATCATTATCTATTTGTTATTAAGATAGGATTATATATATATTTAATACATGTCAAAACAAAATACATTATGAACGCCATTTTTGACTATTTAGGGATAAAAAACGCAATTTTAAATGAAACATATTTTTTTCAACAAAAAAAAAATGAAACATATTTTGTAACCTTTGAGAGTTCATTTATTTTGGCAGTACAAAATTTCATTTTCTCTATAGACATCATTTTTTGACTTTGTCAACTTAAAGAAGAATAAGTTTCAACAACAAAAAAAAAAAAAAAATTAAAGAAGAATGAATTAGGGTTATTTCCCTAGAGGTCCCCTACTTTATGACCAGTTTCCCGCGAAGTCCCCTACTTTATCAATAATACCGAGAAGGCCTTCTTTTTTCTGTTACCGTTAAGTGTTTGTTACTCTCTCTCCTCCATCTCATCACCTCTCTTTGCCACGTCAACTCTCTCGCCACATCATCATCTTCTTCGATAAGGTTGTCGGTCGGTCAAAAATTCCGACGACCAACCGGCGACCTTCATACTTTAAAAAAAAAAATCTCTCTCTCTCTAAACACTCTGGCGAAGGGAAACTCCTTCGCCGGAGCTCTGTTCTCAAACAGACCTTCAAGGCTTGTTCAACAAACAGACCTAAGATCTGGTGAACCAGACCTCCGGCGCCGGAGTATTTAGAGAGAGAGAATTTTTTTTTTTTTTTTAAGTATGAAGGTTGCCAGAATTTTTGACCGGCCGGCGATCCTATTGGAGAAGATGATGATGTGACGAGAGAGTTAACGTGACAGAGAGAGGTGATGAGATGGAGGAGAGAGAGTAACAGACACTTAACAGTAACGGAAAAGGGAGCCTTCGGTATTATTGATAAAGTAGGGGGCTTCGCGGGAAGCTGGTCACGAAGTAGGGGGCCTCTAGGAAAATAACCCAATAAATTAACAGGAAATATAATGTGGGCTGACATTATATGATTTGATACAACTATTAGAAATTAGAACTCGTTGTCAAACAATATTTTTCAATTCAGTGTATTATTTTCATGGACGCGGCTTTGGAGCATAAAGAATAAGCTCCAGGAATAAATAATTATCCAAGGAATCTATATTTCTTTTGTACATTTTTTTAGGGCATGTTTTTTAATCCAAAAATTAAATTGATCAAACATGGTCCCCTTTTCATCTTCTCTATTCACCTTCACCAACACAACTTCCCATCACCACCATTCAACCACCATTGCCACTAATTCTCTCTCCTATCTTCTCCTCTCTCACTCACTATTGCCCTCTCTCTCTGTCTCTCCCTCCCTATCGCTCTCTCTCATTATTTCTCCCTTTATCTCTCACTGGATCTCTCGCTAGGTCGTTTTCTCTGTCTCACTCGAAATCTCTCTATCTCACGATTCTCCCTTTCTCACACAGCTTCGGCGAAGGGAGGTGACCCCTTCGTCTGCTTTTGAGTTGCATTGTCTAGGTGCGAATGAGAAATTGATGTCTATGAAATGATGCTTTAGATTGAGAATTTCGATGATGATCTTTCTTGACTGCCATTGAATTGCCTGAGTTTGGTCTTCAATGTGTTTTATAATGTTATGATGGTCACTTTCTATATTGGATTGCCCATAGGATGTTGTAGGGGATTGCTAAACATTCGCATTCTTCTGTGTTCTGCCCTCTGACGGTGTCTGTTGCTGCTATTATAAAGTTTGCTTCTTCATCATGTATAATACAACTTATGCCCGCTGGTTCGGAAAGTGAAGTGAAAGCGGCGTCAACGTTCATCTTAAAGAATGGTGTCGATGGAGGTCTCCATTGTTGTTGCTTTGGTTGCGCTCTGTTTTTCGTAATAATAGTGGATTCGACTTTTAGTGGTGTGGTTGACGTCATTGTGATTCTAGTAATCATTTGTTTGCAAATTAGACCATTTGTTTGCAAATTACGTGTTACCCCTCAAAAGTGACAATTTATTTGCAAATTTTGATCTTCATAACATATCCAGAGTAGAAATTGAGTCCCATAAAGTAGCTCAACCATGAACTCAAGTGGGTATCATTTTCCTCCATTTGGTCCGATGTTAACCTGGAAGTGGGGAACAGTTGGTGTCTCAGAAATTAACGATTTCACCAAATATATTTCATCTTTAGATTAGTCCATTTATTTGCATCCTATATATTTGAAAAGATTGAGATTAATAGAAGTGTATAATTCAAATTAAGGCTGGACCCTAAATATACACCACTGCTCCACTTGATCAAGACATCTTATGATGGTTGAGTTAGTTACCTGGCTGAATAGAGTTTGATACACTCGAGACACACCCTATCATAAGATGTCTTGATCAAGTGGAGCAGTGGTGTATATTTAGGGTCCAGCCTCAATTTGAATTATACACTTCTATTAGAGATATCAGAGTTTGAATCTTAGCGTATCCGAAAACAACAATGATACAAGTACATCCTCGTGTACCCCCTTGTGGGGAGCCTTCATGAATACGAAAAGAGGAAATTTCATTTCTTTGAGTGTGAAAAAACAAAAATCCCATCTATAGATTTCCAAGTAACCCCAAGATTGCTTGGTCTATGAGAGCCTTGACATTTCAATTCTATTCTCCTTCAATTTCTTTCAAAACACCAATCGATATTTACAAAAAGGAGTTATATTTATGAGAAAAACGTAACAACCACACCATATATATATATATATACACACACATACAGAGACGACAATGTAACTTAAACACAACACATATAAAGAGAAATATATATATATATATATATATATATATATAGGGCCGGTAATTATAAGGCCCAAAATGGGGATATTAAAGAGAATCAGGCCCAGTCCAAAATATTATTGAGAAAAAAACCCAGTAAGTAAAAATACTAAATTACCCTCACTAACATAAACATAAGACAATTCTATCCTACCCAAATTTCGTCACATTTTTCCCGCCCAATTCAGAGACTTCCAATCAATGTCCCTTCGCCTTCGCCCCTTCGTATTCCAAGACAGAAAACCCACCCAACATTAACTCCCTTTAGCTGAAACAGTTTTACTCACTCTCTCTCTCTCTCTATAAGAAATCATCTTCTCTCTCCACTCCGATTCTGAGTAGTCATCTTCTCTCTCCCACTCCGTTTCGATTTTAAGCTGAAAAACCTACGGTTGTGTTAGGGTTCCTGTCTGTTCCGGTGAGAGACACCTCTTAACTTGCCGCCGGTTGAGAAGCAACTCTCTGAAAGGTATAAAAGGGTTGATTTTGTTGATCCTAAACAAATATTTTTGATCGATTTTAAGTTCAAGCCCCAAATGTTTCGTTTCGTGTAAGTTACGTAATAGTTAGGGTTTTGTTTTTCAGAAAGATTTGATCATGTTTTAAAATCTTGATTTTGTTTTTCAGAAAGATTTGATATGTAGAAACCCTAACTATTTGTTCCAGAACACATTTCCATATGTTTTAACTAATTTTGTTTATTTATGATGGTTTGTTCTTCAGATCTACATATTTTAGAACACATTGAGATGTGTTTATAAACAATTTCAGATCTGTTTATATGTATGTTTTATATGAATAAAAGTCATCTTTTCTAGAACACATTGAGATGTGTTGTAAAAATTGCAGATTTGTTTAGATATATGGTTTTGTGCGTGTTTTTTTCTTGAATGTTTTTAACATCTGATTTTATGCAGAAGCCTAAGGAAGATGGGAAAAGGAAAAACAACAGTGAACAGTCCAAAAAAAGTGGGTTCTTCAATGGGGAAGGAGGATAAAACTTTAAGGATTAGCCCAAGGAAAAGACCTTCCTCTGCAACACAGGAATTGCCTCCTAAAGGGCAAAAAAAACAAAAGTTAGCCATTATTGCACAAGGCCAAGAAAATACTGAAGAGGTAAGAGAAGTCTTTGTTGATGAGTAGTTTTAATCTGCTGTTTCAAACTTTATTATTGGTTATACATTTGAAAATATGTTATTTTTTAAATAAATATGTTTTCAGTGGACAAAATGAGTTGTTTGCATATATTTATATGTTCATGTCGTGTATGTTACTGTCTATTTAATGCTTCTGAATGTACTGATCATTGATTAATTGTCTGTTGCAAGGACGAACCTGTTGCTGTGCGAGGGAGGAAAAATAGCGACACTAAAGAGAAAGCCATCGTGGAAGTCGATAAGAAAAAAGGGACATCAGTACAATATAAGTGTACCTTCAGATTACCAGTGGACTTAGCTTTGATGACATTCAATTGCATGAGTGAGGAGCAAAAAAAAACCATGGAGGATTCACCTTTTGGAAGATTACATAGAGCGATGGCAATGGGAAACATAAGGAAAGAAAACTTGAAAGAGAAACCAAATAGAGCTATCTTTCACATTCTAAGCAGATATAACAGTTCCACCCAAAAGTTTTTACTAGGAGAAAAGGAGGTTGCTTTCACTCCCGAAGATGTAGCATTGTTGTTGGGGATGCCCATGGATGGGCAAGAATACGAAGCCTTTCCTTCGAACGCTAACGTCGATACAGTGAATGATGTTTTCCTGAAAAAATACTTTGGAAGCATTCAAGGAAAAGGAAAAAACAAGTCTGTATGTTATACAAGCACAACCATAGAGGATGGATTGCTAAAAGCCATTCGCACAAAGGCTCCTGGAATTGAGTTTTTAAGGTTGTGGATCATGTATCTCGCGGCGACGTTACTATTTGCATCCTCAGCTGGTTACTCCGTTATTTCAAGCTTTTACCACAACTTACAGACAGAAAGGATGATTAGTAGAGTGTCATGGCCAAGAGCAATTCACTCATTCATGATGAGACAAATACACAAGCATGCTGAAGAGCCCTCCAAGGCTTCTGGTTGTCTAATTTTGCTTCCCGTAAGTATTTTTAAACGGTAAAATATGATTATATGTTTTGGACATTTCACTTTATGATGTAACGAAACTTTTTTTTACAGTTCTGGGTTTGTATGCACTCTTCAATAATTGAAGATGATAGCTTGGGTGTTGGTACAACACCAAGAATTGTGAGATGGTGCATCCAACCTTTCTTTGCAGGTTTGGAGAAGGAAATCGATGGTGCATCCAACTCCATGTTTCGTGCAACATTTCGAAGATGAACAAAACATGGAGTTGATGAACAAAACAGAGAGCAAAAGATTGTTAAATGAAGATGAAGAAAACACGATCTTGATGATAAGTATCATGAAGATGAAGAAAACATGATGTTGATGATAAAGATCATGATGATCAACAAAAAAGAGTGTTCATGATAAAGATGAACAGAAAGTTGCAATGAAAAATGATGGTATGAAAGGAAGTTGCAATGAAAAATGATGGTATGAAAGGAAGGTGCAATGAAGAAATCATCTACAGAGAGAAAGTTTAAAGAAAAAAATGGAAAAGAGATGAAGATAAGGAAACAATTACCTGTATTTCCGGTCGAGTTATCTTCCGGTTATCTATTTCCGGTCGAGATATGTTGCTGTTAAAGAGTGAGAGAGAGCCGAGAGAGGAGAGAGAGCAGAGAGATGAATATCAATCTAGAGAGAGAGAGCGGGAAAGAAAGATAAGGAGAGGCAAAGATGATGTTTATATTGGTTGCTAGAGGGAAATCAATCTGGGAGTTTATATATAAAGGGTAGAATAGGTATTACTTAAAATAATGGGCTCCTAGAGATGGGAAAATGCACCTAGGGATCCGAAATTGGGTTTGATATGGGTTTATTTTTAAAAAAATGGGCTTTTTATGCATTATTAATCCATGCTGGGCTGAATTTGGTATTTGACCCAATTTTTTGGGTTTTTCAATAAAAAATTCTATATATATATATACACACACATACAGAGACGACAATGTAACTTAAACACAACACATATAAAGAGAAAATACACGGAGTTGGTCAAGACGAACTCAGTAAATTCCTCCACACAGAAAAATGGAATATCCATTCCTCATTTCCTCCATGCACCTTGAACACTAAAGGAAACACGCCAAATTTTTTATTCAGAAAAACACGACACACAAACAAACCAAATTATGTGCTCGGTTCTTTTTCTTTTTTAAGCATAGGCTTAAGGGTTCTCAATGAGGTAACTTTCAACAGCTTTGTACTTGCTCATATACTGTCGTTGCGCACCCTCAAGCTCTTCTTTGTTCAACACGGCATCACCTTTAGGGTAATATGTGTTTTTACCTTTGTAGGTGCATCCTCCTCCTGGGGCAGCCTCGAACTTAACCTCGTGGGAGACATAGTCCACTGATTCGCCAAAAGCAGGGGACTCAATTGAAGTGTAGTTGATAGCAAAATTATCTGGGTCCTTAAAGTCCAATCTGTTCTTCACATGAGACACTGGTGATCCTGCATTTGTTTTAATTTTGGAATTAAAATTGGAAGTATCAAATAGTAAATATTTATCAATTGAAATTCGAGTTACCATCAACAAAGTTAACTTGTTGAACGCTTCCTGGACTTCCATCTCCAGAAACAAGGTCGATACTCTTGACGACGTGAGGCATGATGGTAGGCATCAAGTTATGGCCATCGACAAACAAGACATGGAAGAACTTATGTGGGGCAACCGGGGAAATGAACTCCTCTTCGAAAACTACTGCAGCCATCTTAGTTTCTTCTTACTAGAGACAACCTTAAGAAAATAAAGTTAGTTTATTCAAGAGGAAGATTTCAAGATTCAATCTTCTTAGTAATGGGAGTGTGTATATGAGTTTGTGAGATGGGGTATTTATAGTTTCAAATTTTGAGGCTTCACCAGCTAAAAGTCTTTGTAGCTACATAGTTGAAATGTGTCTCTTTCTAGTTCATATTTTAGGGTTGGAATTATTATCCAAGTGAATATTTTTTTATAAGATGTTATCTCATCTTGAAAGTTACATTCTTGTAAGACATAGTCGCAATTGTAACTTTCTTATTTTTATTCGTCCACCACGATTATCCACAAACGAGATGAAAATTTATGTATTGTTCCAATCATTTCATTTTACTAGTTGGAGTATTGAGTCGTCAAAATAACAATTTAAATTTTCATATGTATTTTGAGGGCCGGATTACAAATGTCACAATAATGTATGTTAGAAAATGTTTTGAAATTTTAGTTGCATTACTGATAGGCATAATCCCATATCCGGGTTATCGAAGAGACTGTGTGTAAATTCAGTAGTAGGGAGTAATAGAGCATATAGACTCATTCAACCCGTATCATAAGTCTAAATTTGTTTTCTTTTATTATTTGATAAGTATATAATTTTAAACAAAAAGAAAAGGTCAAATTGTACATGTGTAATAACCATAAGAACCATTTTAGTATAATAATTAATTGTCTTATTTAAATGAATATTTCATTGAAAATGGAAATCAAATGATGGGTGAAGAAAGAAGAAGCTGTCCTGGTCAATTCTGATTAGTTTAAGTTCACATTTACTCCCTCATCACCTAAACTTAACAGTTCTGTTCATAATCATGCCAACTGCCTCTCTTTTAACTATTTTCCCAATTCTAAATCTAAATAAAATCATGTTAGAAGTGGTCGGATTACAAGAATCATCGTTACAAGGCATTCATGAATTGCATATGTACTATAATTCATGAATTTGAAAAAGGCATACATAATAA
>BEHA01050394.1:67764-81962 GCA_002897215.1 Eschscholzia californica subsp. californica | reverse complement strand
GAACAATAAAATCAAACAAACGACGAGTAAAATGAATGGTAATCTTTGAAGTGGTTAATTACATTAGTTGATAAACAAAACTAAGTGAAAATACTAAGTATATATGAAAAGAAACACCAAATAATTATTTATCTCAAAAGCAAAGCCAACGAAGGAAACTCTTACTTGACTGCGAAGATCAAATATGTGGCGATCTCTCTCACCTGAATAATAAAAGGTAAGGTCAGAAATCAGCTAGTAGATTTTACTTACTTAAGATTGTAATATATCAATTTAACAAGAAAATAAATAACTGAACAGAAGAAACACATAACATAGTCAAATGATATCAACACAGTTTAATCCAAAACCTAACCCGTTACACGGTTGCAGATATTCATGCAATTTGATTTCTCGTTTTTTGTGGGTTATAATCAATTTTGTGGCCCACTAGATATCCTCATTTGACATCCATGTTCGCATCGATTTGATCCTCTTCAATAAATCACGCAAGTCGGTCATCGTACATCACATATGAGCGTGAATAGAGTCAACCTCTAGTTGGTAAATTACTTCTCAAAATAGAAGTATGTGGTCCACAAGATAGTATAAATTTATACTAATCAAGTTGTGTTTGCATCGGTCACCGTATCGAGTCAACCACCAATTGATAATGGATTACGGTCATCAATCCATGAAAGAACTCAAGACCCACTAGGTTGTCCAATATCACATCAACAAACCTGTGTTTGCATCAACTCACGTGTCGAGTCAACTAGTCTTAGTTCAATCCATTATTAGAACTCAAGTTCACAATCTACTAGGTTACCTGATATCACATCAGCAAACTCGTGTTTACATCGACTTACATATCAAGCCAACCATTCTTAGTTTTCGTTGATCATTGCTTTCTAGGTTAACAACCTAAAACCACTTAGAAGTATGTCTTACATTTAGATTGTTGTCTCTTTAGTTCACAAACATCATGTCCCTTCGGACTTCTAACAGAAAATAAATACATGTCATAATATCATTATATAACGGTTTTGTCAGTGTACTTCCCTATATTTATCTCTAAATGCAAAATACTATATCATACACATCAATTAGTAACATATAATATGGATTTGGTTCTCTAACTACACAATCCTAATATTTTGAGGTTACGGTGTTGTTGTTTGGAGTCACATATAATCGTTATAGTTGTTTATCAATGTGTAAACTAGGTCTAGATCAACAGCAATCTAACTTATCTTAAACCTAAGGTGGTACTTGATATTTATACCATTCAACCCTGATTTTGAAATTGAAATTGAAATTGACTATAAAAATCTTTCTGTTCATTTTGTACTTATCTAAGTAGATATGAGCTATTTTCAACAAAAAAAAAGTAGATATGAGCTAGGTTTGAATGTCCCCTTACTCAAACATTTTATTGCTATCATTAAAATTACTTTTTTTTTTTTTTGTTGAGACATTAGAATTACTTTAGCAATAACTTTGTTTGAAAAATACATAGGTACTAGGCAGTGTTATTCTCTTTTGCTTATTCTTGGAGAATTTTACCTTGGATAATTTAAACTTTGTGGCGAAATTTTATGTCTTTTGATTCATCAACCTCCCTTTGGATTGGCCACTGGTCAGAGGTAAGTACATATTCTACAACACAGCATAAATATAATACATATACCAGTAGAAATACCCGAATTCATTGAGATAAACTTAGTAAGCTCTTTGGTGTCAAATGGTGGAGGATTCCACGATCTCTCCCACCCATACAAAACAAAAAAGCAAAAAAAACACATTTAAATACCTAACACGCCAAATTGCACATAAAATTACTTGTCCATTGTTCTTCCTTAAGCATAGCCATAGCCGCTTAGGGATTCTCGATGAGGTACTTTTCGACAGCTTTGTACTTGCCCAAATACTTTTCTTGCACGCCCTTGAGTTCTTCTTTGTTCAGCACAGCTTCGCCTTTTGGGTAATATGTGCTTTTAACTTTGTAGGTAGATCCTCCACCAGGGGCAGCTGCAAACTTGACCTCATGAGAGACATAATCTATCGTCTCGCCAAAAGCAGGACACTCAATCGTACTATACTTAATAGCCAAACTATCTGGGTCTATGGAATCCAATCTGTTCTTTATATTTGACACCGGTGATCCTGCATTCATTTTAATTCGAGAATGAAGCCATATAACAAAAATAAACTTTCAGTAATTAACCAAATTAATAATTTCTAATAACTAAATTCTTTGTATGTCATTAATTGATTTACCACCGGCGAAGTTAACTTGTTGAACACTTCCAGGACCTCCATCACCCGAAACCAAGTCGATGCTCTTGACAATATGAGGCATAATCCTAGGAATAAAGTTGTGACCGTCGACGAACAAGGCATGGTAGAACTTTTCTGGGGCAAGAGGGGAAGTGAACTCATCACCGAAAACGTTCAAAGCCATGTTATTCAATTATTGTAATTCTTAAAAAACTTAAGAGAAGAGGAAAGAGGTGAGATTTCGATGAGTTTGAGAAGATGAGAAGGTGATTAGCTCTTTATAGCTTCAAATTTTGAGGTTACTTGATAATAAACTACACCAAAAACAACTCAAATCATCAAATTATAAAATCCCATATAATATATACAAATTTTAAACAGTCCAAATAGATGGCTCAAAATAATATTTAATTTGATTCAACTTTGAATAGATATTAGAAAACTTATATAAATGTTAGAATTCTAATGGAAGAAGAAGTCAAGTTTACTTTTAAAATTGGAGGAAGAGGTGAACCAATCCAAAATTGTCAGAATATATAATTCTAGTCTTCTAGAAAGACTACCTACTCCATTTTAAGCTAAGGTTAGAATATATATTTATTTGACTTTATTTGGACTATTTGAATCATATCAAACCTCCCCCTGTTATTTATAAATCTATTAGTTATAATTTTAAAGCTATAAATACACCTCCTTCTCTTGCTCACTAACTCATCCAAACTTCCATTAAAAGAAGATTAAATCTTGTTAATTTTCTATTTAGCTAAGTTTATTTTCTTTAGGTTTTCTTTTCTTATAAGAAATTAACATGGGTGTTGTAGTTTTTGATGGAGAGTTTACTTCCCCGGTCTCTGCACATAAGTTTTTCCATGTGTTGTTTGTTGATGCTCATAATTTGATTCCTAAGATCATGCCCCATTTTGTTAAGAACATCGACTTTCTTTCTGGAGATGGAGGTCCAGGAAGTGTTCAACAAGTTAACTTCGCAGATGGTAAATCTTATATTTATCAATCATATAATAAGAATTTTATTTCTTATTAGCTACTAAGAGTTCGTGATACATGTTACTTTTACGTGTTTTAAGCGTCTCTAATCCTTAGATAGTTTAATTCTTAACTTAAAACGAATGCAGGATCGCCAGTGTCACATGTGAAGGACAGATTGGACTTGAAAGATGCAGATAATTTGGCTGTCAACTACACTTCGATTGAATGCCCAGCTTTCGGTGAGACAATAGACTATGTATCTCACGAAGTCAAATTTGAGGCAGCTCCCGCTGGAGGATGCACTTACAAAGTTAAAAGTACCTATCACCCAAAAGGCGAGGCCGTGCTAGACAAAGAAGAACTTAAGGGCGCGGAAGAGAAATATTTGGGCAAGTACAAAGCTGTTGAAGGTTACCTCATTGAGAACCCTTAAAAAATTTATCCATGTAATTTGGTGTATGAATATTATCAGTGTGTCTTTCTATTTACAAAAGGTGTTGGTTTAGGGTTTAACCAAGCCAGCCCTCTATGTTTGTTCTTGTACTGTATCTATGTTATGATGTGGTTTAGCTATTTATCAATGTTGAATAAAGTTTACTTTTCTCGTGATTGTCATTTTTCTCACGAAAACTACTATTTCATTCTCATTTCACTTGGTATGAGTTTGGCCTCATAATTTGCGAAATATTTATTCAGTTGTGTAACTTAACTAAACTAGCATCTAGATAGTAGTGCATAGTGAGGTATTGCATTTAAGCGATATTGCATCTTACTGTTTCTCGAAAAAGAAAAGTTTTCTGAATTTTTAGCTAGGTGTGGATGAGGTTTGTGATTAAGGGAGTGTTAAAGCACCTCATTTTAGTTCAATGCGCCCCTCTTCTTCATGCTCTGTCCTTCAAATTTATTTTGAGGCAGACACCCATTACACTTGTAAAAGAGACTGTCACACTACCCTTGTGATTAATACACATTTTGGTGATGTTCCTATTGGTTGGAAAATTTGGTAGGCACCACAAAATTTTTTTTTTTTTTTGATGAAAAGTTTTACTATTAAACCAGAGTCCATTACAAACCGACTAGAAATCCGAAAATAAAGAGAGAACATCATGCCAAGTTTTCTTATGACCGTGGGTACGACCCCATTTAGCTAATGCATCAGCATAAGTGTTACAATTTCGAGATATATGAGTGAATATAATTCCTGTAAATTTGTCCTTGATGTCTTTGATCTGTTGGATGATTCTTTGTGATTGCCAGTGAAGATTTACTCCCTTGCCGTTGAGCGCTAAGATTATTGCTTGATTATCACTTTCTAAGTGCACATAAGGAATTTGAAGTTGCATAGCACCTTTGAGACTAGATAATATTGCTAAGCTTTCACATTCTTCCGCATGTTGTCCTCGAACAATATCTACCACCGCTAGTATGTAGTTAGCCTCTGCATCTCGTATGATATAGTCAATTCCCGCATGTTCATTTAAACTGACGAATGAAGCATCTACATTGATCTTAATATATGGTGTCGATGGAGGTCTCCATGTTTGGGTATTCGTTTTTTCCTTACATTTCTTGATGATACTAGACTCAGTTCTGAGTGGAGTAGTCGTGGTATTGATAATCCTCTCTATCATTTGTGAAGGATTTTGTTTATTCGTTGTAAAACAGTTTTCACATCTGGCTTTCCACAGGAACCATAGAATTTTAGCATAAAGATTAATTGTTTCTTCTTCCAGCGGTTTCCATTGTTGAATCCACTGAGTAGTAGTAGAGATAGTGTCTGTTCTAATATTGAAATGGAACCATATTGCTTTAGCAAAAGAGCAATGCAGCATAACATGATCAAGTGTCTCATCTTCGTTACAATTAACACATGAGTAATTATTGCCAATGAATTTACCAATCTTCGCTCTTACTGGTAGGCTATTAGTGCAGCATTTCCAAAGAAATAGTTTAATCCGAGGAATAGTGTTCATGTTCCGTATAAAGAACCAGTCCATCTGGTTTTGAGTATTATAAATAGTATTGTTACGTAGAAAATTATACATGGATTTAAGAGAGAAATTACCTGATTTAGTCAATGTCCATATGGCTTTATCTTCTTCGTTGGGATTAAGATTAATGCTGAGAATAGAACTGCAAATATCATTATCAAAACACATATTTATTAAATTTAAGTTCCACGTACCATTCGTAATAAGTTGAGATACCTTCTCGAACGTACAACCTCTATCATTCGTGATTGGTGGTGGATGATTAGGTATCCAATAGTCAGTCCAAATATTGATATGCTCGCCTTTATTAATACTCCAAAAAATAAGGCTGTCAATGTGATGATAGTGTTTGGAGATAGATTTCCAGGGCCAAGAATGATGATTCTTGGACTCCGTAGGTTTATGAGAGTTATGAAAGTATTTACCTTTTAGTACTTGAACCCATATAGCTTCCGGGTTTTTAACGATGCGCCAGTTTAGCTTGTGCAGAAAAGCTTGGTTATCGAGTTGAGGAAGATGCAGACCCAGACCATCCTGATTGCGAGGTTTGCAAATCGAATTCCAGTTGATAGTATGGAAGGTTTTTGATTTTCCCCACCAATAAGTCCTTTGAATAGACTCAATGCTGTCACTAATGCCTTTGGGAAGGGCAAAGCACTGCATTTGGTATCGGGGAACAGCCGCTGCGATAGTTGAGATGACTACCGAGGGGCCAGCTTGCAAGAGGAGGTGAGTTTGCCATTTGGCAAGTTTATTTTTAATTTGAATAATGAGGGAATTGAACCAATGACGCCTTGAAACTCAAAGACTTTGAGGGCGGAATGAGGTCGTGACGGCTCTGACGAAGGATTTTTTGCTAAAACTCTCCAAATTTCTAAACTACTTCTTATCTAAAAAAACATCACAGATAATGTGTATATTCGTGAAAACATACTTTCATCAATTATTTTATTTCAACTTAAGTACAAAATGTACAATCAATTATTGAGTTAATTGGGAGTCAAACTCTAATAAATTGTAGCATGGGCTGGTTTTGACAATATTAACAGCTTTAAAAGGGGTAACTATAAAGGGCGCTCTACCCTGCTCCATTTGCAACAAAATAACACTAGCATTGGAACATCCTCTCTTCTTTGTTACAACCCACCAAAGTAGAACATAAGAATGAATTCACTAGCATCCCGACTTGTTAAGTATCTCAAGGTCTCCCATCTCCCCAAAACCTCATCTTCTCTGGGTAACTCTCTCCCCCTTCCTCTGTAATTCAAAACTTGCTTTTGTTACTTAATTTCTTAGTGTGGGTCGTTCATAAACTTTAAATTTGATCATTAACATTACATATTTGACAAAGATTAAGATACATAATAATGGGTGATATTTGGTTTTGATTTAATAGTTGTAGTAGGCCTGCAAAATGGTTCAAATAGATGGAATTCAACAGTGTCATTTGATGATGATGTTAATGATGAAGTTGAACACAATGGTGGTTTAGATGAAGATGATTTTATTACCAACAGGAAAGATTTAGAACCACAAGGTGTTGATCCAAAAAGAGGTTGGGGTTTTAGAGGTGTACATAAGGTATTTGTTATTACTCCTCAAAGAGAAATATTATGTTTTTTTTATGTTAACAATGATTTTGATTATAAGTTATTAACTTGGGTTTTTCATTTAGGCAATAATTTGTGGTAAGATTGGACAAGCTCCAGTTCAGAAAATATTGAGGAATGGACGAACTGTTACGATATTTACAGTTGGTACTGGTGGTATGTATGATCAGAGAATTATGGGTGCAGATAACTTGCCAAAACCGGCTCAATGGCATCGAATTGCAGTACATAATGAACAACTTGGAGCATATTCCGTTCAGCAACTAGTTAAAGGGTATAATTTTTTATAGTCTTTTTCTTCCTCTGTAGAGTTCAAATGAATATGTGACACTTACTCTGGTTGATTGGTCACATACTCACGTGTATGTCTCCACCGGAGTAAACGAATACATGAAGTCATTTTTATTTAGTTTGTGGACATTTAACTCAAAACAAATGGTAATGAATAGAGAGGGCCCAGATATTATATTGTTGATCATGAGATTTCTCTTTGTCTGTCTGGGTCTATTCTCACTCACCTCCACATATGTGGTCTTTTTTTTTAGCCTATTATGTTACCTCTTTGTTGGATGGCGTGGGACACGTGAGACTTTTGGGCCTATCAGATGTGAGCGTGAACTGATACCATATCAAGTTAGTGGATAAGTCAAAGCCAAGTAACAATGAGTGGAGAGGTTAGGGATGTTATATTCTCATACTTGTATGTGTTTTTTATGGATTTTTGGTTATTCAGCTCCCCAGTCTTTGTTGAAGGAGATATTGAAACAAGAGTATACAATGACAGCATTAATGGTCAAGTGAAAAATGTGCCAGAAATCTGTGTTCGTCGTGATGGTAAGTGAACTACTATTCTTTCTTTCCGTTATCCTTACAAGGTAACATTTGCATATGTAATGGTTCAACATTTTACTTCTCTGTGTAGCATAAATTTCCACATTTATCAGCAAACTATCCTCTATGTTTATATATATCCGAACTCTTGTTTTGCTCTTAGAATCAGCTAATTCATGACTTCGATTTGTTTTCTACCAACAAAAGAGCTCTTATTGGTTGTTACTAACACAGTAATGAATTTGAGTTTGAATATCTTCTCAAGTCAGACAAGACCCTTTCTCGATACCAATAGAAATATTTAACATCAAACCTTGTTGTTGCTTTAACAACTATGTAATTGAGATGTGGCATTACCAACCTATATTTATGTATATAGTAAATCCTAGATCTTGTTTATATTTCAAAAACTAAACTGTAAATTGTTGGTTCGTAAAATACTAAAAATCCGACAAAACATAAAAAAAAAATGCAACCAGCAGAAGAGTGTTCATAGCCATATAGCCAAATAAGTTTACAACATTTACATGTTTGAAACTACTTCTAATCCCTAATACTCTCATGAGCGTCTACATCAAAAACACATCATCATCATCATGTTCATTTCTACATCATATATGCAACCGGTCTCAGCCAAATTTTCACATACAACTGGCAAATTTATCACCCAGTTATCAGTCTGTGTCTTGCCGTTAATTGTGTTTTTTTCCTCAAGAACTCTGACTTTATACCCAATTAGTGCGGATATTAGCTATTTAGTTCAATGGTAAACTCTTGAAGTATAAGTTTCAATTACCTCTTCTTGTCCAAGTTGTAAGTTTAAGCTGGAGATGGACTTGTGATTTGATTTTTCTAAATCTACTGAGGATATTATTAGGTGAAGTAATGATGTGTCTGTTTTATTCTTTGATCAGACTCCGTTAATTCTGCTACTTTACCTTATTCTTTCGATCGATTTAAAATGACATGGTATTGAAGTTCAAATTCTGAATAACCTGCTTTTTCGCTTCCATCTATAGGGAAAGTTCAGCTAATAAAAACAGGAGGCAATACCTCAAATATCTCCCTCGACGATCTAAGTAAGCTTACCTATATATCAAGATTTCATTTCGTGATGTCAGGCTTTTATCTGAATGGTTTAATATGGTCTTGGCAGGGGATGGTTTGTTCTAGACATACAAGGGTACTCAAAACGACACTTACAGAATCGATTCTCATGGAGGAAAGCTCGCTTTGAAGCATCGAAATTTTGAAAGAAGTATGGTTTTGTTTACTTGGTTTGATTTGTAATATGTTTGGCTCTTCAACTAGGCTAAATTATGACATGATTTCTCTTTCCTCCTTTATTTTACGAAAAATGAGACTAGGTAGGAAATCTTTTTGCCCTACATTTAGTTTATGTAAATGTCGAAAGAAAGTGATGGAGCCAGGCGGAAGAAAGGACCGAGGTGCCAATAGAGTAGCCGACCTTCCTATTAAAAACTAGTATTTAGAAGTTATCTCAATTTAGGAATCCTGCTTACTATTGGGATATACCCTAGGTGATCCTATTCCTATCTATGCAAGGGTCTGTTTTCTCTTGTTTCATTCATTCATGGATTATTAATCAAAGATTTGGCTGCATAACTATCTTCTTCTTTGAATCCCTTTTGATTGCTTTTTTCTTGGTATTCATATTAGTTTATAGATTGTATTCATCTTTCTTCTTTGCTTTTGTTGTGCTACATTCCCAATCAAGTTTTCGCGAAGGGGGGGTCTATGAAAATTGTCGCAGGCCCGCCCTCACTCTTAGCGCCCCCACGGACTGGGCAGTCCGAGGGCCAGGGGGTGGTAACTGGTAAGAGAGAGGCGGGCCCTTCGGAGTGCCTATAGCCCCGCCCTTTTGGGAAACATGGGACAAGTCAAAATGTCTTTTAGAGATTCTATGACAACAAATGGAGACGTTTTTTACTGCACTTCTCCCTCAAATTGATCAGGAATCCAATATTAGTAGATTCTATGACAACAAACCCAACTAGGGTTTCTGGCCAGCAACTCCAATGAGCCAAACTCATACGACGGTGTACTTAGGTTTGGGTTTTCGTCAACCCTAATACTCAAGAGTCTCATACCGTCCAGACCAAGAGCAACCTAGCCTTGGAAACGAATCTTTATTGAAACCAGATATGGAGGATTTGAGTTGCTATGTTTACAAAGCAAAAGTAAACCTAGTTGTATCATTCACTAACCACTACGTAACTTTATCCCTTTTCATGGCCAAAGTGAGGCCACCCTACATCAAAATCCTAAACAAAATCAAACTCGAACTAGAGTTGTGCTAGAAGAGGTTACTAGTCAAAGCGTGTATAGTTGATAACAAAAAGAAGTTAATGACAAAACAGTGATAGGTAAAACTAATAATAACCATATAAAAATGGGGGCCAAAAGAAAAACCAGGACACAGACAGGGGCGAAAATGGATAGTTGATAACAAATTGGGGATAAAAAAATAAATAACCCCTTGTTTTTAGTGTCCAACCAAGTGTTTGATTACGTTTACTACTATGTCAACCCATAAATAAAATTAGGGTTGTCTATTAAGATAAGCATTTGTAATGGGTTATTGGGTTTGGTGTAATGTGGTGCATTCATAAGGAGTTTATCCATCCAATCCAAGTGAAGACCTTTATCTATAATATTAAGTAGTACTTTCTGCAAAAATCTTTTGAGATTAGTCCTTAACCCTCTTCCCTTAAATAGATAGAAAGTGGTCTAATGGCAATACTCCACCTCAGTTTCTACATAGATTGTTAAGTTCTTTTTATTTTCAAATCAATGGCTCCAAACCCACCATAAAAACTCCATTTTTCTTTTTTACTAATTAGTCTAAAAGATTCTTTTGCAGTTTGGGTGTTAGTGTGTTACTTTCTTTTGCACACTATCTTTTACAATGCTATTTCATTTTTTTTTTGTTACTATTTCATTATCGCTACAGTATATTATCACCGTATGACTGATAGTAACTTTTTTCTTGATACTCTTCAAAAAAATTTGATATTATATTGTTGTATATTTTACTTATCAAATTATTCAGTATTACCCAAGGTACATACGTTTGAATGTTAAAATCCACCAATATATTTGAAAATAACTAAAAAGTATAGTACATTAAAAGAAACATTGACCAATGAAGCCATCAAAGGATTCTAACCTATCATCTTTGGCATCATAATTTTAGTAATAGTGAAGTCTATACAAAGAGAGCACTACTTTTAAGTAGATCCCTTTTCCCTCTTCTAATAGGGCGAAAATTAAGTGGGCTTAATGTGTGATGGTTTTATTTTAACATTTATAAGGAGACTGACACGCGTTGACAGTAAAGTATCATTTGATAATCAAGATATGATCAAGGATAGACGGTTATGATCTACTACACCAACTTTCCTTTGTCCACTACCTCTTATTTTTAGGGCAGCATAAACTTTTGGTAGCTTGGCTTGTTTTATTCTCAAGGGTCATTGTTTCTTAAGCCATTTTAGCTTTCTTTAATTTGATTTTAGACAGCTTATCAAGTGGACACCTGCTTTCTTTCTTTTATTAATCCTAATTAATATATTTTAGAGTTATTTCTTATTTGGCCCCCTATTTTGTTACCAGCTTCCTTTATGATCCCCTATTTTCTGTAAATTCAAATATGACTCTTTTTATGTAAATGTCCTAACTACCCTTTCTTTAAATATTTTTTTAAAATAAACATTAATTCCACCTCAGTTCCCTCTCCACCACACACGTCTCTCCACGTCACCTCCCTCTCTCTCCAACTCACCCCTCTCTCTCTCCAACTCACCATCACCTTCTCCAACGAAAGTCGCCGGCCGAAAAATATTCCGGCCGACAACTTTCGTCGGAGAAGGTAATGGTGAGTTGGAAAGAGAGAGAGGTAAGTTGGGAAGAGAGGTGAGGTGGAGAAAGAGAGAGGTGACGTGAAGAGACATGTGTGGTGGAGAGGAAAATGAGGTGGAATTAATGTCTTATTTATAATTCTATTTCAAAAAAAATATTTAAAGGAAGGGTAGTTAGGACATTTACATTAAAAAAGTGGGTCATAATTGAATTTACAAAAAATATGAGGTCATAAAGGAAGCTGGTCACAAAGTAGGGGGCCAAATAGGAATTAACTCTATATTTTACACGGTCATTTTGTGCAGAAGCGACATAGTATAGCTCCCCCTACCTCATTGTTTTTGTTTGCCTACTACAGGTTTTATCAGGTTGTCAAAATGGTCGAGTACGTGATTATAAGTAGCGATGACAAATAAAATCCGGGAATTTAGCCAAAACTCCCTAAGAAATTATGACTTTGGTTAAAAAGGATTCATCAAAGTTTTTTAGGCTTCACCTCCCTGATGGCAATTATGTAATTTTCAATTTCAGTAAAAAGACCAACCTAACCCTAGTCTAAGAAAATACCTTGCAAAAACTTTGCAGAGCCTTGCGAACACCTTGCATGACATTTGCAAATACCTTGCACAACTTTGCGAACACCTTGCAGAGCCTTGCAAAGCTTGCAAATACCTTGCAGAGCCTTGCAAACACCTTGCAGAGGCTTGCAAACACCTTGCAATGCCATGCAAATGGTTTGCAAATTAGGTTTTGAATTGATTTAACATGAAATTTGTTACAAATTATTATATATTGTCTAATAGAATGTTGTAACGAATATATATTGTCTAATAGAATGTTGTAACGAAAGACTAGCTAAAACCCCTACAAATTCATAATAGTCATTTTATAAGCTCTAGCACCATCATTTTACATTTCTTCGAAAAACTTACAAAACTTTCATGAAATTCTCAATTTGAACATAAATACCAATCATGATTGTCCAAGAAAAAATATTTCTCACAAGCATTTCATCTAACAACTTTATAGCTATTTCAACCAACCTAAGTCTTGTATAACCAACTAACGTTGCATTCCAAGCAACAACATCTCTTTCAAGCATTTTATCAAACACATTGTTTGCATCAACTATACTTTCACAACTTCCATATAAATCCAACAAATAAGTTTGAACATAAACATCAAAACTAACAAATTGTCATCCATCATTCATAACTCAATGAAAATAAAGCAATGAAGAAGTTGGATTATACCTTCAAACACTATCAAATTCTCCTTCCATTGAAAGTATATAAATTTTTCTCTCTCTAGAATTTAGAACCAAAAACTAAATCAAACCCCTTAAAAACCTCTTCAAACAACAAGCAAATAGATTAAATCACCAAAACCTAAAAACATCAACCTATCTTATAGCCAAAATCGATTCAAACCCCAGAAATTCTAATCGGCGTCGACAATCTAACTCGGTTCGTTCATGAGAAAAACACAAGTTCCTGATTTATTAGTTAGATTATTACTAGGTATTTCTAATTGAATGAAGGGTATTTTTGACTCTTAAGAAGTTGGTGTTTTTAAAAATGTCCTTCAAGCCTACTTTTATAACTTACTTGGGGCCTAGCTCGTTAAAAAGATGGGTTGTCTTTTTAACAAAAAAATACAAGAAATTGGGCCTCCGACCCAATTTCCTGAATAAAATATAGGTAACTCGGACCTGTCTAGTACTGAATTATTGAAACTTCAAAAACATTTTTTTGAAGAGGGTAAAATAGATTTCATTAATTGCTAAGGTTGCAACTATAAAATAATGGAAATTGTTAAAGAATTACGAAAAATAAACTACAAAATCAACAGTGACTGGGAGACTTTACATATTAGAAACTATAGCCTTCCAAGAATTTAACAAGATTAAATAAGAATACAGGAGGAGTATAAATTTTTTGGCGAAGAAATGTTTCGAAAGCTTAGATTTAGGGAGGAGAGAGTTTAGTGTGTCGGTCGTTAGTCGATTTCCCTCATGAACGAGTGAGCGTTATTGAAATGATCAATGTTTAGCTTTAAGCATCCCAGTGGACGGAGGTTGAGAGAGCCTTTATCTATAGCAATGTTACTAGATAGCCTATCTTCTGCGCTTATTTGATTTCATGTATTTTTTTTTGTTTGGTTTGCGTTCCAGTACTTCAAATTAAGTGTATCGGAATTCTATCTTAATTAATTTAAATTTTCTTATTTTGTTAGTTAAGATTTTAAGTTTTATGGAGATATGTTGTGAAGGTTGGTGTATCCATATGTATGTTTCACATATAGTATATTTTTTGTTTGAAAATAGTCTAAACCCCTAGGGCACCTGACACTCACATACCTTACCTGTATCATGTAGTGGAGAAATCCGTGTAATTCCAAGCAATTATACTAGTTTGTTTCAACAACAAAAAAAAAAAGCAATTATATATTCTTTTTTTTTTTTATGAAGGCTATTATATATTTTTTGAAATCTACAGGCTTGATACTAACTGTCACGGAGTAAAGTTTCGGCCTATACTTTATCACCGTGCGGCACTTGTCTTAGCACAAGTCTAAGCCTTCTCCACTAAAATGCCTAAGTAACCTTGACTTATTAGGCAAGTTCCAACACTATGAC
>BEHA01050394.1:40894-55687 GCA_002897215.1 Eschscholzia californica subsp. californica | reverse complement strand
TCATTCCAAAGTTGTTCGGGAAAAAGAAACTAAGAAAGTACTATTTTCACGAACAGTTGTTTTTGCATTACAAAATTTAAGAAATAGTTACAACTTTATTTTAGCAGTTGTTCAGACTGGTCAAAATATCAAAAGTTAGAAAGCACTTTCACACAAATTCAAATCAGTATCAAATCAATCATTAAATCAAATAAATAACGGTTTTATAGTTTGGAAAGCAGTTACGGTCACAATCTTAAAAGAGTCAGCATATATTCGTAGTGCTATGTTTTTTCGAAAGTTTGTGCTATCTAGGATTCGATAGTCGATGGTTCGCCGCGCTCCTTCACCCATATCTTGCTTTACTCTTAAACTATGGAGTGATTATATCAAAAGAAGATCTTCTCAAATAACTAAACATGGTGTAGAAAGTGAAGGAAATGGGTTTTGTGGTCCATTAAAACAACATCCTTAATTTCATTTGATGTGGTCCCAAAATGAAGGAGAGGAAAACTTGGAAACATTTAATCAAGAAAACAGACTAAAAAGGATACACAAACCCACTTTTCCATTTTCCTTGAACAATCCACCACAATTTTTAAGTAAATGACAACCCATAGGAGTTTTTTTTTTTTATGAGAACAACCCATAGGAGTTAGGCTTCAATCTTGTCGCGGCCATGCTGCTTTTCTGCAAACCTAAGAGAGCTCAGTAGATGTTTATGATTTGATATTTTTCAAATCTGAAATGCGATATATTCAAGTAATAGATACATCATTTATCTATACGGAATTCTATAAGGATAGATAAGTTAATAATGATATATGCATGTTATAAGGATAGATAGGTTGGAAATTTGTATCCTCTCAACATGAAAGTTTTGTGCACCACAAGACAAAGGAAGGAACATGCATCAGAAAGACATTCCTTTATTTTGTTGCAAGGACATACATTCCTTATTTCTTAACACAATTGAGGTACCCATCTGGCAAAATAAGGGGGTTGGCGCCCCTCATTACGGTTATAGGCGCCCCATTTCAACTTAAATCTGCCACAAATTTATGACCCTCCAACACACAACCTAACAAGCCGTAGTTTCACTACAAATGAGACGGCAAACCATTTTCTTATTCAAGTTTTGTCGGTGCCATCTGTAAATTATGATCGGCATCTGTAAATTATGATCGGCCAATTGGCTTTTGTATCATGTCAACAACAAAAAATAATGTGTTTGGACCAAAAAGTGAGTCCATCCTACGAAAATTCCTAATAAGTATGCAGATTTTATAGCTAAATGGTCAAAAAAATGACTTGGCGAATACGGTCATATATCACCTCTTCTCTCTCATGTAAGTTGTAATACTCGCCAAGTGGCTTAGTTCTTAAAAAATTTACCTAAACTTCATGTGTGGTGTTCTTTGAAGCTACTTCTTAGAGTGTTTTTGTCGGTAACTACCGAACTTATTAACGAGTGGTGCTACCCCATTAGTTCAAGAGTTCCTCTATTGTACTACATTAATTGCCCACGACTTTTAGAAGATATTCGGAGATACTCAAGAACTTCGGGGAGATATTCAGAAACATTCAACAACTGAAACCACTTCACTAACGGACTGTCAAGATCCACCAAGAGTTGGAGAGCATATCAAGATCAAGTGAGAGATCTAGCATGGGTCTTTATCTTTTCTTGAATTTTAGCCTTAATTGATTTCAACCATAGAGTCTCCACAGTTGGTTGATGAACGTATGTCGATATTCGAATATCTTCCAAGATCGACAAGAAAGAAAGAAAGAAAAAATATCTACAGCCTAGCATCCAAACAAGTTACTAACTGCTGTAGGATCAACAAAATAAACTCCATCACTTTGATTAACTCCAAACCTAAAATGCAATTCAACCAAAAATGGGATTAAATGTTCAAAAGTCGATAAAATTAGATTCACATAAAAGGTAATTATTTAACCACTGAAACGATGGAAGATCAAACCTAACTGAGCCTAAGACAATAATAGTTAAATGTAGAAGAGATTTCTACACTATAAAATATCATTATGTCATCAAATGTTTACAAATTCAAGTTGTTAGCAAATCCAAAACACACATATAATTCATACATATATTATATAGATATATGTGAGAGAGAGTATGTTGGTCTCTGTTCTTTTTTCACTCAGTAGATTAATAATAACTAAAACAGGATCAACACAAACTTCACAGACCCCATAAAAACAACTACTTCTACGTAAATTAGCACCGGAAATGAAAACAAGCAAGCTCACACTGCCGGAGTGAAAAAATAGATAAATAATATTACTTGTGAGATATTTTTGGCTAAGTGGTCAATGAAGTTGATCGACATGGTCGTTTTCCTTCCATGGCATCTTTCTTCTTCCGGCAATTGGTGCAGAGGAATGGGCCTTCCCACGGGCTCGATGTGGCCGAGAAAAAAGGTCCAGAGTTAACAGTAATACCTTCACTAGGAGGTTGATCCACTTGGCAAACGGCACACCGTAATAGCCCGGAGTTTGTTTTCCAGGGGAAGTCCTTGCCCAACCTAAAATTTCAATAGAATGAAAGTTAGCAGCTTGTAATTGGCTGGGAGAATGACTAATTTCTGCATGAAAATAAAATCATATGCATATAGTGAGCTTAGTCAATGAAACTGATGTGGAAAACCAGTTGTTGAAATAAGAACCAATTACGTATTTCGTTGCCTTCCTCTGGGAAAATAAAGTGAAATTACGAAAGAATGAGAGAACAAACTAGTGTAATTGATTTCCAAAATAAGTTTCAATCAGACTCATCATTTGATGTTCTTCCCTATTCCCTCATGAAAGCCAGAGGCTAAGAGGCCAAGAGAAAAAGCGAAATGAACAGAACCCCATTTCTCCCTCAGTAATACACGAACGTTGACAAGTTCGTTCATCAAAAATCTATCTCAGTAGAAGAGTTAACCAAGTTCGTTGGAAGTTTTACCAAGTCTAAGATATAGTTTCCAGATCCTTCGAGTTCGATTATGTTTTCCTAACTACTAAACATCTATAAAGCTTAAAAGACTAGGAGGTAACTAAGAAAGTTCTTCAAGGTTCTCTAATGAAGGAAAGATGAACCCGTAAACAGAACAGACAACATGTATTTCAGTCACAACCATAGTCAGATTAGTCCATTTTTTAAGACATGCATCAGAAAAAGATTTGCAAGTGCATCTAAAATACTACTAGAACGAATTAGACCTTAAGTGTAAAAGGAAAAAAAGAAATACTGTGATCACCACATTCGAGCACCCGTATCGAAATAATGCAAAAATATTACTAGTAAACCTAAGAATACCGCCCAAATAAACGAATCAGAATAGGATAATTTGGTAATAAGCCATCAGATTGGGATACAATCATTATATTCAACGATGATAAACTAATGTGACTTAAGATACGTGGCTTCATGGATGAATAGTGTCATTCACAAGACTAAACTGAAAAGGATAACTGAGGCCTAGAACACATAAATCAATATGTAGGATATGCATACCTTTCTGAAAGCATTGCAGAACCCTCTTCAAATAGATCTTCAACAACTCCAACAGCTGACAGCTTATTAGCCAATTTATTGACGGAATTCTGAGATTTCTTGCCAAATATAATGGAACTAAGCATATTTTGCTTCTTTCTTGGTGTTGGAGGCAAAACAGAATGATCGGGTGGAATGATGTCAACAACTAAGCAGGTCGTGTCGTCTTTCAAACCTCTTGTTCTCAGAGCTTCCTACAACATCACAAAAAGATATCAGTCGGAAACGGGCCTCGAGAGTTATGACTTGAAATATTGGAAATGAGATTGTAATAAACTCAAGTTAGAGATCACCTTCACAACCAGCTTTGCAGCAAGTTCTGCAGGTAGCCCTCGGCAAGCCTTTGCAGCCATCTCAGATGATAAAGCATCCCAGATACCGTCCGAAGCAATTATTAACCGTCCCCCGGCATTTGAAAGCTAGAAACAGTATACCATGTTGAAAAGTTAGGAACTAATATTATAAGTTAAAAGGACAGCATCGAACAATAAAGATGTATGACTTGTGAGAGCTTTAGGCATAGGACTCGCCTTCACTTGCTTAACATGTGGAACTGGGACAATGAACTCTCCCACATCCATATCACCAATTGACCGAGAAAGACATAATCCACCAGGCCAGCAACGGAGGGGTCCAACCTATGAATCAAATAAGCTACCATTGATTAGGAACAGGAGATGGCTAATTGCTAAGAAACCTTTGAAGTTGGAAGCAGAAATCATTTCAGCAAATATCATTTACGTTTTCATTTCTGTTTACCTCATTTCCCCCAAAGATATTAAGTCTTCCAACTTCACCACCACTAGCTGTAACACGTTCTCTCTCTTCAACATTCTCTTCTAGCCGGTGGTCAACTGTTAAAACTGAAACATTTCCTCCCTGGGTATCCAATATGCATCGAGAATCTCCCACAGATGCAACCGTCACAGTCCACCCGTCAATCACAACAAGGGTAACAGTTGTTCCAGAAGTCTCTCCTGTAACCATAATCAACACGAACACTTGAAACTCTAGAAATATGCAAAAAAGGAGATAGAAAAACATGAAAAATTGTCAGTAGTGCTTGCCTTTTCTCTGAAATTCTATGTCTGTTTTCACAAAACCAGCAACTAAAGCTTGCGGAAGCGCTTGAAGCCACTCGTCTCTACCAATGCCTTGAGGAATTGCACTCATAACATGACTTAACAGATTTTCTTTAACAAATATAGCAGCTGAGATACCATTGTGCCCATCAAAGATCTATATCCCAACAAAAAATTAAAAATTTATCAATCTAATTTGAAGTACTAAAACTATAAAAACTTGATCTTGAAAGACAATTAAAAGAGAAATTACCGCAAAAACCGAAAAAGAAGTTGATGCATTCCCAGGGATCCTCTGGCAATCTAGTTTGATCAGAAAATAATCTTCCCCTTTCTTAGCAAGAGCAGCTTGTCCACACCTAACTGAAGGTTTCTCAGCTTTCTCACTCCTCAGTTCTCTACCTATCAAGGTAGCAAGAGGAACTAGAGGAGGCCTCATAACTGAAACTTCTGAACGGCTCATTTTCATCTATGTCTTACCAACATTTTCTAAACCCCTTCGAATTCGAAAACCTAAATCCATCCAAATGAATCTCATAAGACCACTAATTTAAACAATTTCCTCATTACAATCTGAACAAAAAGACTTCACATTTCCATACTATACAGATCTAACACCAAATAATTCAAATCTAAATTCTTCTTTAACACTAATTCTTAGACAAAAATAGAAAGAACCCTAGAAACTCTCAAACAAAATGCACCAATAAAGTACAAAATTTGGGATTAGGTTTAGAAACCCTAACCTGAAAAGTAAAAATATGAAAAAGAAATCCTTGCTCGATCTGTGTAGTAGAGGAGATCAGAAACCTAACATTCAGTTTCTGCAAGAATAAAAACACTTGATTGATTAGAATCCAAGCTCGATCCGAACAAGAAAAGAAAAAACACAAGAGAGATGATTGAGAAAGAAGTCATCATAAGTAATATTCTTACAAAGATTTTAGAGAGAGAGAGAAAGAGGGAAAACTGACTGGTAAACGAAAAACAATAATAAAGACTAAAGAGTGAAATAGAAGAGAGAAAGAGACTCAGGAGTCCTGATCTTATTACTACTTTCTTCACAAAATTCGACTGGAAAAGGGTGTGAAAATGGAAAAAAACGCGGGGACAAATACTAGGAAAAAAGAAAGCGCCTTTTACAAAAGAAAGAGGAGAAATAGAGAGAGAGAGAGAGAGAGAGAGAGAGAATATAGTGGTTTTGGAGGGTGAGATAGAGTTGAGTTTAGTAGTAATTGATTGATATCATTGTTTAGAATTAGTGGTTAATTTACTAAATAAGATGGGTAGAGATTTATTTAGTACACTTGAATGATTTCATTGAACATCTTTATCGTCTTAAAGAGATTTTGTTGTTTACTCTAAATGTTTTTGTTGTATAAAATTACCAAGGTATATATCGTGTATGAGGGGCACATACAGTTCTATAATCACAATTGTTATTAGGCTAATTGTGATTTCTGTAATTAGTCAGACACTGCATTATTTGGTGTGATCCAATAAGGGTGGTAAACTAGATAGCAATTTACGAAGGTCTGTTACTGAACATTTTAGTTTTAACAACTCTTCTACATTAAATTTTAAAATAGATCGTATTTTAGGGTTAATTTTGTGAGAAACGCCGCGACAATAATCTGGGTGATATGGGTGGTATTCTTGCGCACGTAAATCTAATATTGAATTGATTTGCACCAAAGTGACCTAATAACAGTGATAAATTTAACTTTGTTGTGCTAGTCTGCTAGACCTTTAAGAAACTGTGGTAATCTTTTTTAATATTGACTACAATGGTCATTACAAAAGCATTGATATCGATACTATGTGATAGACACGATAACTGTCGAATTACTACTGGCCTAAAACTCGACAAATTAAATGGCTTCAAAACCGACAAATTAAATGGCCTAAAGCCCACATAAACTACTTTATTTATACCCAAATTCAATATTTTTGGATTTACACTTTTATGAGATCGAACCTCAGACCTCCGCATTACGAAATAGATGCACTGACCACCGCATTACGAAATAGATGTACTGACCAACTGAGCTACCCGCTGTTGACAAAAGTTGTAGTAACTGTTGTTATTGAAATAGAGGAAAATTACTAGCCACTTTTGAACTCAATTTTTGTAAAAACAAAACTAGAAGAAGTAGTAGAAATGTCTTTGCAAAAAAAAAAAAAGTAATAGTAGTGTCCAAATCCTTAACAAAAAAAAACAAAAGTAATAGTAATGTCCAAATGCCAATTCCACTAGGATGGTAATAATTTAATATTTGCTCCACGTGTTAGATTATTTTGTTTGGGAGACCTTGCTGCAAACATAGGCCAAAAATAAATTTTTGTGTTGAAATGGTAAAATCGCCTGAACTTTGGAGATGAGAGGATAGTATATCTCAAGAGGACACTCTAGAAACACTCTATTTCTAAAGTGTCTTCTTGAGATATCACTAGTTGTCCCTTTATTTCTATAGTGTATTCTTGAGATATCTTTAGTTGTCCAACTAATCAATATTTAAATTTTAACTAATAGAAATCAAGTCTTTCTATAGTTTTAACATAACTGATTATTTGTTTGCGTTATTTTTCAAATACCCCCAACTTTGTGACCAGCTTCCTCCCTAGCCCCTTACTTTATCAAAAATACCTAGACGACCCCTTTTTTCAGATTCTGTTATAACACCGTTAACCAGTCATCATTTCTCTCTCCTCCATCTCATCACCTCTCTCTCCCACCTAACCTTCTCGCCACCTCATCGTCTTCGCCGACCGGTCAATTTTCCGGTTGGAGACCTTCAAACACAAATAATAATAATAATATTTATCTCTCTCCTCTTTCTCTCTCCAATTTTTTTTTTTAAATCTCTCCTCTCTCTAGATCTAGCAGAAAAATAAAAAAAAATTAGATAGAGAAAGAGGAAAAAAAGTAATTATTTTTTTTTTTATGTTTGAAGGTCGCCATCAAGCGACCTTCGCCGGTGAAGACGATGAGGTGGTGAGAAGGTTAAGTGGCAAAGAGAGGTGATGAGATGGAGGAGAGAGAAATGATGACTGGTTAATGGTGTTATAACGGAATCTGAAAAAAGTGGTCATCTGGATATTATTGATAAAGTAGGGAATAGACAGGAAAACGGTCACAAAGTTGGGGGCTATTTGAGAAATAACCCTATTTCTTTACTAAAATAACAATGTCACATAAGTAAATAAACACAATTTTGGAGTTTTGCATAGACACAAAATTATTAAAGATCTCTATTTTCGCCACTTAAGAGTGAGAGTCTCAATTGGAACTTGACACATATAGCAAATAGAAATTTTTTAGCATTGCATTGGAGATGCTCTTAGAGTGTCTTCTTGAGTTTATTTAAGGGGGGGTAGTGGAGCAAGACTTTCGTGGACATTTGAGAGTCCGCGAAAGTCTGAGGCATTCAAATCCAGACATTTGAGAGTCCGCGAAAGTCTGAGGCATTCAAATCCAGACATTTGAGAGTCTATGAAAGTCCGAGGCATTCGATTGTAGACAAAATATGTCCCTGACTTTGGTGGACTTCATAGTTTGATGGATTTGTTAAGGATTTGGGACAAATTTGGAAGCCAAAATGTCTTTCAAAAAACAAGACACATTTGAAGTCCATCATGTGATCAAACAACAATAATAATATTAAAATAATAAATGTCTACCAAATGTCTATCAATGTCCACAAATATTCACAGATGTCTACGAAAGTCGAAAAATATATTTTTGAAATGTTAGTATAAATATATTATTTCATGTGATTAGACAATAATAATAATATTAAAATAATAAATGTCTACCAAATGTCCATCAATGTCCACAAAAATTTACAGATGTCTACGAAAGTCGAAAAATATATTTTTGAAATGTTAGTATAAATATATTATTTCATGTGATTAAACAATAATAATATTAAAATAATAAATGTCTACCAAATGTCCATCAATGTCCACAAATATNNNCGAAAGTCGAAAAATATATTTTTGAAATGTTAGTATAAATATATTATTTCATGTGATTAAACAATAATAATAATATTAAAATAATAAATATCTACCAAATGTCCATCAATGTCCACAAATATTCACAAATATCTACGAAAGTCGAAAAATATCTTTTTGAAATGTTAGTATAAATATATTATTTCATGTGATTAAACAATAATAATAATATTAAAATAATAAATATCTACCAAATGTCCATCAATGTCCACAAATATTCACAGATGTCTACGAAAGTCGAAAAATATATTTTTGAAATGTTAGTATAAATATATTATTTCATGTGATTAAACAATAATAATAATATTAAAATAATAAATGTCTACCAAATGTCCATCAATGTTCACAAATATTCACAAATGTCTACAAAAGTCGAAAAATATATTTTTGATTAGCAGAAATATATAATATGCATTACTCATTTTGTCAATGGACTCAAGATCTTAAAATGTCCCCATGACATTTTGTCTATGGATCAATGTCTTGAAATGTCTATAAAGACATTTTGTCTACAAACTCAATGTCTTGAAAATGTCTATGAACACATGTTCTCTACAATTAAGTCATCTGAAATGTCTACGGGACATTTTGTCTATGAAAGTCTGTGAAAGTCCCGCCCCCCCCCTAAAGTTGCACTCTAAAATCCAAGCGAACAAAATTTTTATTTGTAACTAGTTATTTCTGATTGAATTTAAGAGTAGTGATGTATGTATTAAAGAGAATTATTTTCTATTTTGACATTCAAGAAAGAATTTTAATTGACATTTGATGACCATGATTTGTAGATTTTTCAGTGTCCCATTGAATATGCTTTTACATTGGAGAAGAATGATCTAGTAATTAAGTTAATTTTAATGGTGTAGAAAACAATGGGATTGCTAATCTAGCCTATCTAAATTAATATACTATTTTTTTTTTAATAAGATTATAGTGTGAATAACATTATCCCGCACCACAGCTAACAAGAGATATTTTTTCAACAAAAAAAGCTAGCAAAGAATACTATTTCAATTTAGATAAAATCATTTCCTAATAATAATGGGTTGTTATTATATCAAGGCATGTGCATCACTAATTAGATTTGTCAAACAATGTATGATTTTCTTTAGAGAAAAGGATTTGCATGTTCTTAAGAAATATAAATAATAATTAAATCCATTGAAATGTTCTTTGTTTTCATGGGTCGCCATCTCATTTGTTCATAGTTAGGACCTACTTTTATTAAATAAATTGTGATTAGGTAAAATAATATTATTTCTTTAATTATATATTTTTATAAATATAAAAGAGTTCTTTTTGAAAACTTTAGTTGGCATTCATGATTCATGACAATGGACCAATTCTCATATGTTTCTTTTGAAAGCTGTCATCCTCTCATCCAAATGGTTATATTTTATGCCCAAATTACTAGGAAAGTATTTGTGTAATGAAAACAACCTGCGGCTTCCTTTTCCTCACAGACAATGGGGAAGAAATAAATATGTAGTGATAAATCATACTATTGTTTAATTTAGATTTTAATTGATTTTGTTACTAACGTATCAATAACTAACTTCGTAAAATGTTACTTTCCTGAATTTTCATATTGGTTAAAACTTGTATTAATTTTTAGGGTTTTTTTTTTTTGCAAGGCTCCTTACTTTGTGACCAGCTTCTCGTGAAATCTCTTACTTTATCAAAAATATCTAGAAAACCTCTTTTTTCGTTATTGTTAAATGTTCGTTACTCTCTCTCTTCTATCTCATCACCTCTCTCTGCCACGTCATATTTCTCGTCACCTCATCATCTTCTTCGATAGTGTTGCCAGTCGGTCAAAAATTCTAGTGACCAACCGACGACCCTATCGGAAAAGATGGTGAGGTGGCGAGAAATATGACGTGACAGAGAGAGGTGATGAGTTGGAGGAGAGAGATAGAGTAACAGACATTTAACTGAAAAAATGAGGTTTTCTGGATATTTTTGATAAAATATAGAGTTTCGCGGAAAGTTGATCACAAAATAGGGAGTTCTTAAGAAAATAACTTAATTTTTATAATTCAATGAAAAAGTTAAGAATCTATTGCCAAGTATTTTATAGAACTTGTCATCTACTAGCTAAGGTATTGGCAGTTAAGTAATATGTTTATAGAATTGATGAATTCCAAAGACTTTGATTAGGAAGAGAAAAGAAAGAAAGATAAAGATGAAATTTTAAGGACATTGATGATGTGGCCATGTGTTAGTAGGGACCCAGTTAGGGTTGCCACTCATTTGAAATTGGTGCTTCCTAGCTGGTGAAGTTGACATAAAGACATCATCATAATCCTACTCGATATTGTATTTGGAGTGAGGGTCTGGATTGACAGTCCAGGGCCATTATCTGAGATGGAATATTTATGTTTTCATATAGAATCAATGAGAAACTACCATATTGTATTGACTCAATAGGGATCTGACATATATAGAGTGGTTTAGATGAAATGTTTTTTTACTAGGTTGTCATATCTTGTTGTATCCATTTTGGATACATTACCATGCTAGGATAGTCCACTTGTGGACCTTGTGGTTGTGGATAATGTTAGGAATGCCTATCAATAGTACGTGACGAGAACGATATATGTATGACACCTAGAACCTTCATACTGTGATATGATAAATAAACGAGCGAGAAAACTCGAAAAACCTTGGCAATGTGATATGATATACAAGGGAGAGACAAACACTAGCAACAATAGTATACTCAACTCATGTTAGATTGATCTGTGGTCCTAAAAGTAGATTTAGAAGGAGATTCTTGCGATCCTTTTCTAGGTCTGATAGGAATCTTAATCTTAATCCATAGGACACCATTCACAAATCACAACCATAACATAAGCTCCAAACTTGCTCTCCTTTTATCAAATAACTTGTAATTTTTTTTCAAATATAAATCATTAAATTGTAATTATATAGGCGATTCTCTGGCTTATGATATAGTATTTAGGAACTCAATTATCGAGTGGGATTGTATATCTGTTTTTCTGAATCATCTTAGCGACCAACTTTTTGAAAAATTTGATTAGTTTCATCGATAATGAACATATGCTAGTTGAGAAGGCTAACCAAGTCTTATTTTTTTTTTGTTGAAAAGCTAACCAAGTCTTTCAAATTGAATAGAGCAAACAATTGACACTTTTTATAAACAGATTCAATCCAAACATGGTTGGATCACACAACTGATTTTCCGGGAGTAACGGGAACTAACCGAAATACACATTAAAACTTCTCCATCTCTATGTAGATTTGTTTAGCTAGCAGAACTGTATCATGCATGATATTTTAATTCTCTAGCCTCAAGGTTGAAAAAGGTGATTTTTGTTGGTGACTCCATTAATATCATTGCTTATCTTCATGGACTAAGGAATCAAAAGTATCAAGCACATTGGACAACATTGTATCTTTTGAAAGAAATCAAAACTGTTTTGTGTTTCTAATGGTCTCATAAGCATCATTGTAGCGGCTAGTCTACGCAATGATCCTTCATGTAATTTTGTTCTTAATTAATGAACTCGCAGAATCACTTACAAAAACCATAATACTATTTTTTTTTCCTTTGGGATTAACCAGCAAATTTACGTAGGAATTTAGATGAATGCAATTTTTGTTATATGCACATTTATCTTCTTTGACCTAGACACGAAAACCTTAAACTTATGCACATAAGCACATTAACAAAAATGGTGTGTGCATATAACAAAATACTAGGCTGAACTCATGGTAGTGCTTTCAAAAGTTGAGACTCTTGAATTCTCTTGATAAAACTCTCTAGGGAAGCTTCAAAAGCGCCCCAAGTTTAGTTAAAGGCGCCTCTTTTCCTTATACCATCCCCTCAAATTTGCCTTCCATTAACAGTTTTTGAGACACTTAACCTCCCAACTCTCTATAATAGTTTTTGAAGCCCTACAAAGAGAGTTCTATCTCTCAATTCTTATAAGTAACTCCAATCACTTTTTCCTTTACTAGTAATGACATGGGACAAAAATGTAGAGAATAAAACTTATTTTTGTTATAATATCTTAGTTCCACATTGTAAATTCTTTGAGATAAAAGTGATCCAAAGCTTTATAAATAAGAGAAATGTAAGTATTGTCTAATAATACACATAGGCTGAAGTGGGCAACCTAAATTCTAACCTTTTAGGTAAATCATTACTATTTACATACAATTAAAATTCCAAAGTAAGCAGGGTCTACCCTGACTTTTGTGAGGCCCGAAGCAGATTTATCTAAGTGTGGCCCTATACTTTATATATACACTGCAAAATTACTTTGGCCAAAAGCTCCCTTTTCATTAAAGACCGATCAATGATTTAGCATGAATTTTGTATATAAGTTTGGATGGATTTGCAGAAGTCATGTGTATGCGAGATTTACACACATTTGCGCACATTAACTCACAGTTGTATATTTTGATATGTAGTTGAAGTTTGGAAAGTGTTCACATGAATTTTAACCAATACCAATAGAAAAATCGACTTTATTTCTTGTATATATATTGATTAAACTTGTATTATAAATCCTACTGAAAAAATTCTTAAGAGCTTCATCGGATTATACTCATTCAAATCAGTATTCTCTACTAAAAAAAATCGGATTTACAGTCTTTCGTACTGACTTAAATGTTAAGAGCCTCGCTCGTTGAGAATTTGTCCATAAATTTCCCGAGAATAAAAAAAATAGAGTGACGGAGAGAGACATAAAGAGGAGATGGAGAAGAGATAAAAAGAAAGAGAGAGGTGAGAGCGATGTGTGTTTGTGAGACACATTCAAATGGTCGACTTACACTTCTCTACCGCACGAGCCATTTTTTGGACATTAACATAATTTAGAATATAGAAAGATTAATGAGGAAAATACTTTGAAAAGAAACAGTAACATGAAAAGAAAAAAACTAAAAAATTGTAATTTTGGGACAAAATATGCCGGTTAGATAACATGTGGGGGCAAATTCTATAGTTAGCTACATTTTGGGGCCAAATTATAATTAACCATTCCACAAAGGAGTGGTAACAGCCACGTGAAAATCAAAGGCCGGAAGGTGGGTCTGTGTCTGAGTTGGTAACAATGGGCTTTAGGTAAGTAAATCTGGTCTGTTCATGGACAGACCAGACCTCCGCCGAAGGTCTCCCTTCGTCGGAGTGTTAGAGAGAGAGAAGAAGAGAGAAAAAATTGACCGGTCGGCGACCTTCGCCGGAGAAGATGATGAGGTGGCGAGAAGATGAAGTGGCAGAGAGAACAGATGAGATGGAGGAGAACTTTCAAAAAAATGTATTCTGTATTCTCCATAAAAATTTACTCCCCGCAGAATTTTCAAAAAAATCTGGATTCCTTCGAGAATTTGTTCCCCGGAGAATTTTCTTTATTTCCCAAAACCGCGGCCTTTCTGTAAGGTAGAAAACTAAAATGTGGCCCCCGAAATTTTGTGGCCCAAAGCGAGCAAATCCCCAGCCGAGAGGAGAAAGAAAATAAAAGATCTTAGAATTTGCCAGACCTATTTTATATAGAGGGCTCACCATAGTTAATCTAACTGTCCATATTAAGCCCTATATATCTAACAAACTCAAGCTATTGAGAATTGGGACAACCGTGAAGGTAGAAATTAATGGGCATGCGTACTGTAATAATCCTAGACTCATGGATGGGCTTACGGTCCGGCAGTCATGGACGGTACGGCAGGCAAGGCTTTTTGTTCGCGTTCATCCACTTCCACCTTCTTTAGACGGACGAGTTTTGTCCGAGCCGGTTACGGAGCATCCACGGAACCTCGTGGACGGATCTCAGTAGTGGGCCAAAATCCAACCCCTAGATCCAACTAAAGATATTTATGATTTGGTGTACTGGATGGATAATTTGTTATGTACTTTCTGTTAGTCTGGTACATCAACAGAGTCAGAGAGAGTACAAATTCAGCAACTTCTTCCTTTCCTATAGTAAACAAAGAGAGAAATAGTCAAGATATTAAAACAAGCTAATTGACTTTCTTCAAGGAGTAAATCTTCTAGTTTCTTTGGTGAGTTTCTCATCTACCCAGGAATTGAATTTCCTTCTGCTAAATCTCTCCTTTTGTTTCAGATCATTCAAATTTCATGTTCATTATTCGAATAATTTCAACAAATCAAATTGTTTTTTT
>BEHA01050394.1:27194-39225 GCA_002897215.1 Eschscholzia californica subsp. californica | reverse complement strand
TCTTTTACCAGGTAAGAGAGACGATCTCAGTGATTAACCTTTTCCTCTCATACAATAGCAGTACCAAACCAAATCAATTGCCATCTCCAAATTCTACCATTAGCTACAAATCAAGTGCACATTTCAATGCATTATTATGACATGGACGATAGAAGTTTCTTAAGCTGAGGAGCAGAAGCCCACAATTTCAGTGGGCCATGGGCCAGTCCTTTAGTGTACTCGAATTACAACCGGTTGTCTTTATGTTGATGATTTAGTAGTATAGTGTGAGAACTCCGTAAATAAAACTATTGATATAACTGTTGTTCGCACCGTATAACTTTTTTAGGCAACACAATTTTAAGTCTCGCGATAAGCCTACACCTAAGCCCAAGTTAGACAACTCATAGTTCTCATAATCCAATTTGTGTTTATTTATCTTGGGAGGTTACTTTTGACAGGTATCGAGACCCAACATGAATCATGATCTCTTCCTGGAAGGAGCAATAGCCCGATACAAAGGGTTTCTTCATCTTATCAAGAGAAACAAGGAAAGGTCTATCAGGCGCTTCTGTGTTCCCACTTATGATATTGATCTTATATGGCACACACACCAACTTCATCCTGTTTCTTACTGTAAAGATGTCGTTGAAGCCACTGGCAAGTTGTTAGAGCATGACGACACCGATTCCAACAGAAGCAAAGGGCAGAAACTTGATGTTGGATTTTCAGGAACAACGAAGCAGTGGGAAGACACATTTGGTTCTAGGTATTGGAGGGCAGGGGCAATGTATAGAGGAACAGCACCAAAACCACTTACAGTAGTTCCATGGAAGTCAAGTCTACAGAAGAATGTTGTTCCTTTGAGTGAGACTCAGAAAACAATTCAACTTCCCAAGGTTGAGGTCGTAGAGGTAAGCTACTACCACCTTCTGATGCCTTTTCTCTTCTTTTGTCCTAAGTTCACGATCTTCATGTTCTTGAACGTTATAAGAACCTTCGTGTTCTCATGTCTCTAGCTTTCCTTTATTCCCGTCTGTATTTTAGGTAGTTTTGGAGATCGTGGCAGTAAGAGATTTACCGGTTGGCCAAAAGGGTAGCGTCTTTGTCAATTTTAGTAAGAAAATGCCAGATGCTTTCTTCAACGTGAAGAAAAAATTGAGTATCTTGTCTGTATCTGGGGAGAAGCAGGCAGCGGCCTTCCAGTGTGAGCCGAACGGAGAGCTATTCTTTGAACTCATGTTACATTCGCTATCAAACCTACCCATAGCGAAACGAGCCAAATCCATGGGTACAACTTCGATCTCTTTGAAGGATTTGCTAGATCCAAAGTCTAAGCTGTCGGTGGAGAAATGGTTTGAGCTAACTCCAACTTCTGGCATTAAGAACTTAAAACCAGTCTCTCTGCGGATAGCTGTTTCCGCCAGTATTCCGACAACTTCACCACACATGCTTCACATGGTACGTTCACGACCATTTGCAAAGAATTCATGTTTCTTCCCACTTCCTGGGAGTATCCAACAAACAAAGACTTGGACTTCTGTTGTGGATGAAGCTGGCAATGAAATTCTTAACATCCAAATGAGGTATGAAGCTGGCAATGAGATTATTCTTCTGATGGTTTTAGGAGTCGTGGACCCTTTCTATATTTATCTCCTCTGCATTTCAGGAATTTGAAGAAAATGGAGGGAAAAAGCGACTCCATTTCAGGTAAAGAGGTTATCGGCATTGTGGGGTTGTCTGGTGAAACACATGTTTTAGCAGAGTGCACGGGAACGGGGTGGTCGCTTTTGGATCCTAATGGGTCCTTTCAGTTTCAACACAAATCCGGTGAACAAGGGCACATACTTGAGCTCACTTCTAACAGGATGGTAAGCGTCCTCTTGTTCCGATTCTCTCTCTATCTCTCTCTGTCTCTCATTGGGCTATACACTATGTAACTGGTTACGTACATATGTCACTTACGTTCTGTGTATTTGTGATATAGATCAAACTTTTCCCCGGTAGAGTGCTGGAATATGAACCAAAGACATGTGAGAGGCTGAAAACTGAACCCGACTTCGTCACAGTAGTTCAATTCTCTGCAGAAGATCCATATGGCAAGGCTCTTGCGTTACTTAACGTGAAATCTGGGCTTCTCAAGGTATATCAATGCTTTCTTTTCTATTTTTTCATAACAAACAACTCGTCTTTGGTGTACTGATAATACTTGGAGATTCATACTCAGGTCAAAGAAGAATGGTTTGTGTTGCCTGCGATCACGTTGACTTTTATACTCTCAGATATTCTGAAAAGTGAAGGGCACATTGATTTAGTTGCCAATGGAGAACTTTCAAAGAAGATAGCAGATTTGAATGAAGATTTTGAAAAGAACATCACAAAAGACAAGAAAACTGAATTAGAAAAGGATGTAGAAGTGGTTGAGGTAGTAGCTGGCCAAGTCTTCGAAGTGCTACCAGAGAGAAACACGGAGGGAGTAAGCAACGAAGTATACGAGGACGCTGCTAAAAGTGGTGGATGTGGTGGCTGCGGTGGTGGCAGTGGTTGCGGGAACATGGTAAAGAGTGGCGGCTGTGGCAGTAGCTGTGGAGGTGGCTGTGGAAGCGGCTGTGGTGGTTGCGGGACCATGGTAAACAGTGGAGGATGCGGTGGTTGTGGTGGTGGTGGTGGCTGTGGAGGGGGTTGTGGAGACAGTGTGACCGTGGCTAAGAGTGGAGGCTGTGGTGGTTGCGGTGGTGGTAGTGGCTGTGGAAACATGGCAAAGAGTAGTGGTTGTGGAGGTGGTTGTGGTGGTGGTTGTGGTGGTGGTTGTGGTGGTGGTGGTTGTGGCGGTGCTATGAAGCAGAGTGGTACCTCACTTGCCGCAGTATAATGCAGCTATCGACTGAAATTGATATCAGCCCAATGCGGATGAACTTAATACGTATAGATATGGTATGAATTAAGAGGTGACATGTAAATAAATATATCATCTCCTCACTATTTCCATTCGAATTTGTCGTGTGCATATGAATATGATGATGAAGTTGAAGACTGAGAATAAACAGTTATCCTTCTAATAAGTGTGATGTTTACAAACCTTGCTATTCTCTATTCTTTCTTCCTTACCTTTTTTACACATCTCCTGATGCAGCCTTTTATCGCTTCAGATGCAAACAGAGGTTCACTTCAGGTTGTAGAGGTTCGAAAATGGCCCGCCACGACCCATTACAATCACCTCGTGAAACAACACAAGCCCATCAAAAGATGGGACTTGACAGGGCAAAGTCCCTTCAAATTACCCCCACTCGGCTTTTTAGCTATACTACATTTATCATAGTGAAAAAGAATTCCAAGAAATGAGGAACAACATCGATACAACACTTGTTATTGGTATCATCGTTATAGCAAGAATACATAATAGACATCATAGGTATAAATGATCAATCAATGACAGTAGATTCATAATCGACATCATCGTTCTAGCAAGAATACATTTTTGTCCATAAAAAATTACACAAAAAATGCTACCTCTGTAGTTACCCAAAGCTATCGAAGAACCCCAATATCCTTTTTCACGTTTCAAAGATACAGTTGATTGAACTTCCTTAGTATCACAGACCATATGATGGAAAAGATCAGACCCAAACTCAGAATTTTCAGTAATCACAGGGAGGAAATAAGGTATCTCTAGTTTCGTTGTTGTGTCTCTACTAATCGATCAGAAGTAACAATATCTCGCGAAATTGAAGAGTGAGTTTGATCTGTTTGTGTTCAAATTGTGCTAGAAAGTGGGTCCGAGGGGAATAGAGTAATAAGAAACCGATGAATCATCTCAAAGCTAGTGAATGTGATGACAGCAGCTGGAGTTGTCCGAATTAGATTTGTAGCACAACCACGGTAAAAACCAGCAAAACCCTCTTTCTGAAATACTTTCTTAGTGCAGTCGATGACACCAGAATACTGCTTCTCTGCATGATGCCCTTGTTCTTGAAGTCTCGTGCGCACTACCTATGAAGCAGAATTAGAGGAAAAAGGAACAAAATATTATTACCTTAACATCGGTAATAGATCGAAAATGGTTAGTCGAATGACTAAAAGTCACCGTGATAAAGCTCACTAGTGTAGATACACACACAAGCCACAACTCTACTTCAAATTAAACTCTATAAATTCAAATTTTATACACTAATTTGAGGGCACGAGATTGGCTCGGGCTCCACTAAATACAGATCCGATCCACGAGTTAGTTGGACGAATCGGCCGATCACAACTACTTAAAGGCCTATCATGATAAGCGTTGGAATTTCCCCCCTCCCCAGGCCCCAACTCCATCCATTATAGATTATATTGAGGCAAATTAATTTTGTAAGCCTAGTCTAGCCTGTGGTGTCCAACCCAGACGTTGTCCGTCATGAGTGTCTCCAGCCTTGCAAAAATTGAACAAATGCTAAAGCGCTTACGTCATTATGGCCTATGCAATAATCATTAGCACGAGAAACAAATAAATACACTTACAGCGACCATATTATATCATCGTGAAGTGAAAAATTGTACCTCATGTGGATACGTCAATGTTGATGCAGCTACTTTAGAGACTGACGAGGCAATCGCAACATCACGTGCGCTAAGTGAATCAGGGGTAGTGTTATCTGATAGCATCAAGTAGATTCAGCAAGATCAAAATCTCCACGAGGAATAGATTGTAGTAGATAATGCAATCAAGAAGCAGAAAATACCTCGTTCAGCTAGGTAAATTTTGATCTTTTCGTATGTTGGAAATTGAATAGCAACGTGGCTGATACCAGCCAATGCAGGTACAAGTCCACTATTCCATGCACAAAGAATTAAAACCCAGATAATAAGAATTGGTCGTTCATAAGATATAACGAAAAACCAGATATTTGTTTAAACTTTAAACCATCTGAGGGTTTCTCTCTGTACAGAAGAAAGATGCATTACCTGTATAATCCACGGTAACCCTCCTCCTTAGTTATCCTTCTTAAAGCAGATAATGTACTCCTATATGGGACAACTCCCGTCCTTATACCCTGAGTCTAAGTACAAAAGAGAAAGGTTAGGAAAGCCGAGAGCCAGACCTTTTTCATAAACTAAGACTTCACACGGAATTCTAACTAACAAAACAGTCCATTAACTAACTGAACAATTATCAGAAGCAAAGCAGCACATAAGGCAGGTCGATGATACGAGGAAGCTGTGCTGAGTACAAGTGCCCGACAAATAATCAAATTACTCTATGAAAGTCTTACTCTATGAAAATTATGAAAGAATACAGTATACAGAGAAGAAATGAATTAGACAAATTAGACACACGATAACGCTACTGCGGATGTCAATTTCAAATGGCTTTGTAATACTACCCAGTGATTTATCCAGAAATGAAATCCAACATATGCCCCATTTACTAAAGCATATATTTATATATAATGATCACAAGCATTTATCTTTTCCTACTAGGATAGTATGATTACATGTCTAACATACTTGGAATCTTGTCTTGACAACCCAAAGAGGATTGGTAGCAATGGTTGTTGCAGCTCCAGCACCAGCAGCAGCCATTATGTTTGCTCCTACTGAGAGCTGGTGGTTCCCAGCTACAAAAACATTTAAATTATTTAGCTTATCCATGAAAAGTTGCCTAAGTTTAAAGGAAATATTATTATACAAACGAAGTGTATCTATAGTTATAACGACAAAAAACTATTTAACTAACCATCTTCATATAATAAACTTTTGAGTTGCTCGTATATTGAGAAGTAAACCTGCAAATTCAGAGTACTGGTTAATCAAAAGAAAATAAATATGACTTCATCTTCAGATAACAGTTCCGATAAACTATTAAGTGGGGATTGGAAACATATCGACAGATACAAGTACTAAGTTAGTTATTTTGCATGAGGAAACGAATGCACACAGAGTGAAAGCGACATGAAAGAGGATAACTCACTGCCCAATTTGGAAGTAATGCCAAGACAGTAGGAGAAAGACCCCTGTACATTCCGCGTATCCCCTCCTTTTGAAAAATTCGTTCCAAACTACCAACAATTAGACTACCTGAATATAAACGTAAACCACTTCTTCATCAATAAGTTGACTTTCGAGAAATAGAAAATGATGATTATGTTCGCCTTTTTCTTACTAATATTTGGATAACCCCAAAATTAGTACAAGAAGAAGATAATTATACTACTTACTGAATGCTAAAATACAACTGGTTAATTGTTATAACCTAAGATACCACAATTCTACCTAAGCTGAGGTACAAAACAGAATCTATAAGTCACATAACATCAAATACGAACTTGAACACTGATCAGTAGTTAACTAAGCCAAACTGTCTTAAGAACACCCATATCCACAAAAGAGAACACACACAAACACACAGAGTATAAACTCGAAAACGAAACTACAAAGAGGTTAAAGATCATTGCTTTATCAAACAGTGAAGATTATATATAGAACAGAGAAAAAGAAAACCAAATGAAAATACCTCTAATAGTTCCATTCCCAAGTTTGGGTATCCCATGAACTTGAAGCCTTGTCTTTATAACATCCAATGGACAAACAAAAGTAGCAGCAATTACACCTATTATAATCAAATACCCAAATCTCTAATTTCAAATCCCTCTCAAACAATTAAAAAAAATCAAAACTTGAACAATTCAAACTTTTGAAGTTGTCGAATTGAAAATTTGAAAACACATACCAGCAGCAGCACCAGCTCCAGCATTACAGAGGATGAACTTAGTACTAGGTCCATGTGATTCAGCGGACATTTTTTAAATTCAAATTGATATTAATCAAATAAAATTTGGTATTTTGAGCAGTAAAATCTAGGGTTTCCTCTCTCAAGAGGGGGATTTTAGTGAACCAAATTAGCATGGCAAGAGAAAAGTATCTTGAGAGAAATCAAACTAGGTGATTCTTCAAATCAGGCTGGCGAAAACTACTACATGAATTAAATTAGGGTTTCGATAAGATCTCAAGAGAACTTAAAATCGCCATTAAAACATTGACGAATTGCAGGAGAAGATGTGGAAAATGATCGCCGTTTTCATGGACGAATTTTCCAATCTCGAATCTGATTCGAAATAATAATGTTAAATGGAAGGAAGAGTTATCTGGTGTATCTCGGGCTACGAATATAAAATATACTCGATTCAAATAATCTAAAAGAAATACTTCGTTGCTTTTCAGTGGGACCCATTTCTCGTGGTAGATGTTATAATTGGTGGTGTACTGAAGTTTCGGTAGAAAGGAGAGCACATAATCAATTTAATGTACCAATAAAATATCTGAATCTTACAGGATAGTGGATTAAATAATATCCAGAGTGGCTGAGAATGATAGGACGAGAACGTCAAGGGTCAGCCCTAACTTTTGTTTTTTGATAAGATGATTTTGCTTTTTGTTTTTAAAGAGTTTATTTTGCTTTTTTTTTTTTTAAGAGTTGATTTTGCTTTTTTTTTTTAAGAGTTGATTTTGCTTAAATGTTAGTAGTATGTTATATCATGTATGACGTGATTAGATTCATGTACAACAAAGTTGAAGTTCATGTTAAAAATTTGCAACCACTACAGTGTAAATGGAACTTTTTCGCAATGTAAATACATTTTCAGCGAAATTCAATTCTTTTGCAATCCATTTCATGTTGCAATCAAATTGCAAACTGTCGCGACCAAATCTCAAATTGTACCAAAACAAATCAAAAGCACATCTCAAATTATATTTAGTTTCAACTTTCATAGTTTTGGTTCGAAAAAGAAAAATTGTAGTAGAAATAACAAGCAGAAGAAGTTTGATGATATTTTTTTAGCGAAAGAAAATTTTGGAGTAGGAGTTTTGACCAAATCTCCCTTCATCTAATAACTGTTTCATCTATTTTCTTCAACCGTTTCATCTATAGGTACAACTTTAAGCATTGTTTTCTCTTTCCCAACGTTATATCTTCCACTCTTCTTTCCCTCTTCGATCTCTCTTCCACCTTTTCAACTTCAATTGACCTACTATTAGTGGAGAACTAATTTTTAGAACTATGTTTTTTTAGAACCGTAAACCAGTATTATTTATATGTCAAAAGTTTACAGTAGAAAGAGGGAAGTTATAACAGAATAGTTAAAATCCAAAAAACACAACTTGAAACTCATTCTCCTAATTATAATCCGTCGGGTTGTATCAAAAGTGGCCACGTAAACCGTCCCGAGTCTAGCAGTCTTCATGCCGACTAGCGACCGTAACATCAGCCGCATAAAGGAACTTGACCTCTGTTCTTTCGAGCATTCGCCAATTAATAATCTCGTCAATGACCTCCATTTTTTCAATTTCAGTTGATATAGTCGACTGAGTTATATCTTTGCCCCCTCTCTTTTACGAGGATAATTCTAAATCAAGCTCCTGATTTAGGTATAGGAAGCTCAAACTCTATAATTTGTTTATTTGAATGAAGAACAATTTTCTTTAGTGAAGATGGTGGTCACCTCACTTTGGATGTCCTAAAGTCACCCTTGTGTAAGAGTGCCTACGGCAAAACAAAAAGGTCGCGATTTAGGGGCATAACAAAAAATCTTTTGAAAATAAAGATTTAGTCAACCATGATTAATTTAGGGAGCGTATTTATTTTTTGGTAAAAAATTAACTAACTTCTCTTGGCCCCTAATGTTCATCTTCGGTGCTGTTTGTTTTTTTATTTGTGTCTGAATCTGAAATGGCTGAATCTGAATTGGCTGAATTTGAAAGGGCTGAATTGAAATGGCTAAATCTGAATACGAATTAGATGTTTGTATTTTTCAAATCTGAATTAGTAGGTCTGATTGAGATTTTGACGTTTATATCCCTGGCAAATAAAAAAAATCTCATTTTTTCCCTCTTGGCTAAATAAAAGGAGTATAAAAACCAAAACCCTAAAAACTTATAATTTAGGGTTTCTTTCTCTCTCTTTCTCCGATTTCCTCTCCCTCACCATAGCCGGCACTCTCGAAGACCCTCACCGGATCTCTCTCTATCCGACTGAACACCCTCACCGATCTCTCTCCATCTAACAAAACACCCTCGTCAGATCCCTCTTTCTCTCTAGTTGTTGAAGATGGGAGAAGTTCGTTAGGTTTGAAAGGGGTTTTATATTTTTGGTTTTTGAAAGGTTGGTATTTTGATTCAAGCGATATTGATGTGAGAAACTGCTAGAAATTTGTAAAGGCATGTAAAATCATGTTTTTCTAATGAAAGATTTGTTTTTTTTTTATTTGATTTTAGGTTTAGATGTGTTAAAGAAGATGGAGAAATTTTGTAGTTGATTTTGAAGCGTGGAGAGTGATGTTTCAATAGATTTGGAGATTATTTCCCCTAATTTTCTATTGTGGGTGGATGTAATTTGGGAGAAATTATCTTTCTGTGGTGAAGTATGAGCATCAAGAAACCCTAATCTATGATAGAACAGAAAAAGAAACTTTGTACAAAAATTAAATTAAAAAAGCTGGTTTCATTTGAGTTTAAGGATGAAGTTGATTTTTGTTGTGGTTTTGATTCAAGTTGTTGTGGTTTTGCCGGTGGTTGTTTGGTTGTTTTGTTGGTGGTGGTGGTTTTGCACGATTGGTCATGGTGGTCGGGTTGTTTTGTCGGTGGTGGTGGTCCGGTTGTTTTGTCGGTGGTGCTGGGTGTGGGCCGGTAGGTTTGCCGGTGGTGGTGGTGAAATTCTTGAAAGTGAGGATTTTTTTAATTCACAGGGGTAAAAGCGTCACTAAACGTATTTCAGACATTAGGGTTACCTTTCAGACTTGTTTTAAAGTCTGAAAATTATGGACTTTGATTCAGCCAATTCAGACCTCTAACTCATTCAGATAAAATTTCAGATTTTACTAATTAAAAAAACAAACATATGAAATCTGAATTGGCTACCAATTCAGATTTCAGATCTGAAAAAAATAAAAAACAAACAGCACCTTCCTCAAATCTCATCTCACCAACAATTCCAACCACTACATCTTTCCGCCACCATCTTCATCTCTCACCTCTTTTCTATCTCTCTCTCCCTCCCTCCCTTCTTCTTCATTCTGAGTTGAAGAAACAGACTTTAAAGAGAGAAGAAAGGGAACAAAGGATAGAAGGAGAAGGAAGAGAGAGAAAGAGAAAAGAGGTACGAGACTAAGAGATGAAGATGGTGGTCGGAATTTAGTCAAGTTAGTCAAGTTTCAGGACCAATATTTTGGCAATAGCTAAACTAGCCACTAATACTGAACCCCACATGTAAGTTAGTCAAGTTTCAGGACCAATATTTAAGCAAGTGAATGCAAATTAAAATCACTTTAAAGAATCTAACTGATAATGAATGTGTAAGAGGATAAATACTTGTGAGAATAGTTTCAAATGAGAGAAGGACAATCAAACAATAAATATATAATATGTGAGTCATCTCCATTTATTGTCAATTAATTTTAAAATAAATGACCACAAATTTAACAACACTCTAATGTCTCTTTTTCCGGATGAGGAAAACGTGTTCGAGAAACACGTTTGCTTAAACTTATGTGGTTGGGGCTTAACATTATACCTTATAGCAAACCTAACCTTTGGTTCCTATTATTGAAGCCCATGCTTTTTACTCTTTAAAAGGCAAGGAAAGTTTGTTTCAAGTCCCACATCTGCACAGATCATCTTGATCACATGGCACATGATAATCACATTAGGAAGTTTCAAAAAAAATGAGGAATTATTTTCTCTCTTTAAATTTTAAAATCTTTTGTTCAATTGGCTAAGGTCTTTTTTTTTTGTGAAATGAGACTAAAATGGGAGAGATTAAAATTTTAGTTTAATAACCTTATTTATGGACGTGTAGCGTCATTTAAACATGTTACTTATGGTGTATAAATTTTGAAATATTGTAATGCGGAGTTTTATATTGTGAGATATTTGTTCTAGTCAACAACTTGTTATCAAATATACGTTTGTTTTTGTGACAAGATAATTCATGACCGAAATCTATAAGATAATGTGGAGAGTGTAGGTTGGGTGAACATTGACTTTCAATAAAGAAAATGTAGCATCCATACTATTGGTGTGAAGAGGTAACATGGTATCCTTATAAAAACTAATACTAATTGATTTTATCTGGATGCAAATTTTACAAGTAATTGCTGTTTAAGTGAACGAATAAAACGAATATTAAAACAAAAAATCTGTGTTACAACATAATATTAAACATGCTTAAATAGAATAAGTAAATTAGCGTATTGCCTATATTATACTCGAGTATCAATAAGAATAAGATTAATTTTATTTTGGTCTCCAATTTGTGTTAACGGGCATATTTTGTCTCCATAAGTGTCCAACAGTTTAGTTTGACCATTAGTCCGGCAGTTTGATTTGCTCCCTATTTTGGTTAAACCTTCCATTTCTACCTTTATAGGACTTTTGCAATTATAATTTTTTTGATTTGTCCACCTCATATATCTTTTTCCTCCACTTTAACGTTACTCTGCACTGCACCTTCTTCAACCTAAGAAGATTGTCGGTAGAAAAACGTCGGCTGGCGACTTTATTTTTTATAGAATTCCTTTTATCTCCTTCATCTTCCACCACCACCACCTTTTTACTTCACGTTCTCTCTGTTCCGGCGAAGGGAGTTCCCTTTCACCAAAATATCGTTTGGATCTGGGGGAAACTAAATCCTAACATAGATGAAACCTTCTTCTTCTGGTTTCTTTCCCCCTTATCTGGATGTGGGTTCCAGAGCCAAACGAAAATCTGGTGAAGGGGTTCTCCCTTTCGCGGGAACAGAGAGAGGGTGGGAGGGAGAGAGATAGAAAGTCATCATGGCGGTGAAGGTTGTGGAAGAAGAAAGAGAAAAAAAAGTTCAAATAAAGTGAAAGTTTTTTTTTTGTTGAAAAGAAATAAAGTGAAAGTTGCTGGCAAAAAGTCATCGGCTGACAACCTTCTTCCAACAACCTTGTTAGGTTGAAGAAAATGAGGAAAATAGAGAAAAATGAAGTGGAGGAGAAAGACATATAAAATAGGCAAATAAGAAAAGAAAACTTTAATTAAAAAATGTGTCATTGCAGAA
>BEHA01050393.1:331126-382003 GCA_002897215.1 Eschscholzia californica subsp. californica | reverse complement strand
TTTCCAAATATATACTTTTCGACTTTCGTAGACATCTGTAGATATCTGTGGACATTGATGGACAATTGGTAAATATTTATTATTTAATATAGTTAAATATTAATATAATAATAATATAATATAATATAATGTAATATAATATAATATAATATAATATAATATAATATAATATAATGTAATGTAATGTAATGTAATATAATTTAATATAATATAATATAATATAATATAATATAATATAATATTATATAATATAATGTAATAATAATACAATAATATAGTAATATAATAATAAGATAATATTATAATAATATAATAATATGATTTGATAACAATAATTATTTTTATTACCTTCCTTACTCAAATATATAATAATAATAATAATAATAATAATAATAATAATAATAATAATAATAATACAATAATATAGTAATATAATAATAAGATAATATTATTATAATATGATTTGGTAATAATAATTATTTTTATTATCTTCCTTACTCAAATGTCCCCAAGTGTCTTCCATATTTTGAGAGACATTTTCTCTCCAAAAGCTCTCCAAATTTACACTAAAATGTCTCCAAATGTCCCCAAAAACAATTTGTCTTGAAATGTCCCTAATTTCGTGTCCCAAACGAATAACACAGACATTTGGGGACATTTGAAATGTCTCCAACCAATAACACGGACATTTGGGGACATTTGGAGACATTTGAAATGTCCCCAACCAATAACACGGACATTTGGGGACATTTCAAATGTCCCCAACCAATAACACGGACATTGGGGGACATGAAAATGTCCCCCAATGTCCCCAACCACTACCCCCCTCCCCCCTTAAGGAAAGTCGAGCCGATATATATGTAACCGAAATATCGGTTAACGTTCGAAACCTCACCTTGGCCTTGCTCACTTCTTTTATACTCCCGAGGCTCTCTCTCTCTCTCTCTCTCTCTCCTTTCTTTTTCATCTCTCTACAGCGGGAGACCAGAGTAACAGACCAGTGGTGGGGAAGCAACGCAGTGCTCAGACAGCTTCTTCTTCTCTCTCTCTCTCTCTCTCTCTCTCTCTCTCTCTCTCTCTCTCTCTCTCTCTACTTTCTCACTCTTCATTCAGTGGCTTTCGTTTTCGTTAAGGGTCATTTTCTCGATTATTTTCCATTAAAGCATTGGATCAAAACTATCTTTTTTGCTGCTCTCATTTCCGTTTTCAGAAGAAGAGTAAACGGAACAACACTACAGAAAAACAAAGGAACCCACCTCACCAAACTTCTTCTAATCCTCTCCCCAAGATTTATTAATCTCCTCCGGGAACTAGGGTTTCTCTTCTTTTCACTTCATTCCAACTAGTTTTTTTTTTGTTTTGCTTGACTGTCTTCAATTTGAACAAATGTGAGTAGAAGTTCTAATGAGAATTTGAAATTGATTTTCTTACTTTCATGAATCTTTGGTTTGATTATGGATCAGATGAATCGTCCTACTTTGGTGAATGATGAATCACCATTTCCCTCTGCAAATTCTTCATCTTTTAGTTTATCTGAAATTTGGCCATTTCAGCTTGGTGGTGGTAATGTTGGTTTAGGGGAATCTTCTGGGGTTTTGGGTAATACAAGGAGGGATCAATTTGAGCAGAATTTGAGTGGAATTGGGAATCCAGATGTTTCAGTTGATGAATCCAATGTTACTGACCAAACTGGGAGAATTGGTAATGGAAGTAGAAAGAGGATGACAGATTTAACTTCAGTTTCTGAAGATGAATCAAAGCTTGGTTCTACTAGTAGTGGCAATGAAATGGTACCCTCTCTCTCTCATCAATTTGATTAAATTTTTCATATCTTCATTGTTAGTTTAGTCATATGAAATGATGTGAATGAAATTACTGAGAATTGTCTAGTTGATCAAGCAAAAACAAGAAGAATCATTGAGAATTAGGATTATTGGGAATGATATAACTTTGTTATTGGAGTTTTTATTTTTTTGTAATTTTCTTGAAAATTGTAAGCTAATTTGGTTTTCTTTTAACAGAATGGTATTGGAAGTAAACGTCGGAAAGCTTCTGACTCTAGAAATGGTATATCGAAAACTGTAGTGGATGCAAATTCGGGTCTTGGTGATAAGCCAGCTGAACAAAGTGGACAACCCTCTGAACCTGAACCCCCTAAACAAGATTATATACATGTTCGAGCGAGAAGGGGTCAAGCTACCGATAGCCATAGCTTAGCTGAGAGAGTAATCCTCTTATCTTCTTTTAATATCAAATTATGATTTATTTTTTTCGTAAAATCACGGGAAGATGCATCTTACATCTATTTGATCCCATATGAAATCTATCCATCTTTGTCATTTACTATCAGGGACATAACTATTAGTATGTTGCCAAGTTGTAGAACGAGCTAGTGTACTTATGGTTCCCTCTTGACGAGCATATAGGTTTTCCTTTCGGGTCAAAAGTAATTAGCCTGGTAAGTCCATCCAATGGAGTGGCGTATATAAACGTGCCCTCGTTACCGAACTTGTGCTCGCCCTGTATGGCATGGACCCCTATCAGATATAGATGATATAGCTTATTAGTTGACATGAAGAAAATCTGAACAAGCTTTTGGTTATTGTATTGTGTTTGTTATAGGCTCGGAGAGAAAAGATAAGTGAGCGGATGAGGATTCTTCAAGATTTAGTCCCTGGATGTAATAAGGTGAAGTAGTATTTCTAATGATAATGTTGTTGCTTTTACTTAGTGTTTTACCTAATATACTCAGGTAATTTCCATATCTTCTAATGGAAAAGATTTTCTTCAAGTTCTTACCTTTCTTTCTTCTGAATTAGGTTTTTCTTACGTGAACTTGTAAGTATTGTTATACCCTTTTCCTCTAATACATATAACATTTATTAAGGTAATTATTCTTCAAGCAGGTGATAGGAAAAGCACTTGTTCTTGATGAGATCATTAATTACATTCAATCACTCCAGCGCCAGGTTGAGGTACGTAAAATTTTACATCTCGTACTGCATGCCTTTTTGTTTGTTGGAGAATATAAACCTGAAAAGAGAAAGCGTTGATTCCTGCAGTTTCTGTCGATGAAGCTTGAAGCTGTTAATTCAAGATTAGCTCCAAATATTGATGGATTTCCTCCCAAAGATGTAAGTCTAAGTTTTCCGAGTTAAGATTAAATCACAGCATTTAAGACATAGGCTTTATGCATATCCATTTTAGACCTCTCAAAGGCCATGAAGTTTACGTTACAAATTGCAAGATTAGTCATCAATAGTAACTATCAAGATTCTCTATTGATAAACATTCTTATAGTTGCTTGACGCCATTATATGTTCGCCCATGCAATCACATACTTAACCTAGTAATACACGATTTAGCTGTACATTTATCATTCCACTTTATCTCTCCATCTATATATATATACATAGTTTGCCGTTATCGACATGTTCGGTAGACTGGTAATTCATTTAAGAAGATATATTAACATGTTTTGTGTGAACAGACATTTGACGCGGGTATGACATATATCCCACAAGGAGCTAGTGACTTTGGGCAGGGATCACAACCAGAATGGCTGCATATGCAAGTCGGTAGCGGGTTCGAAAGGCCAGTATAAAAAAATTCATCAACATATCATCAGGTTGTGGCAATAAGAGTGTCTATCGTGTCCCCATCAACCGTAAATAATGTCAAATATAAATCTTTAGTTATCTTAAAGGAACTTAGACTTATATATGAACCTAGTCCAAAACTTAATATTGTTATCTGTCGGGTGGAAGAACTATACTTTTTGTTTATATAATTGAACATAGACTTCCTGAATTAGAAAAATGCATTCTTTTAATATCATATATTATGCAGGATTCGAATTTATGCTAATCCTGTGGCGAAGATTAATATAACTGATCTAAGACGTTCCTTCTCTTATGCTCTAAATTTTTTCCTTCGCTCGCTCAGATAGGCGCACGTCGTGCGTCGGGAGCTACCCTTTCAGCCCCTCAACCTTTGCCGCACCTTCCTATCCCAGCCGGGAAGCATCCCTAGGTTTGCACTTTGTTGGGGTCGACTTGGGACCTTGGGCAACTTCTGCCTCAGCTCACTTTGACAGGAGTGCATCGTGAATTAGGGCTGTTCCTTGAGCTCCCTCGATGTATGGGGACTTTCCTGCCCCACCTGTTGTCCAGTTCAGCTCTTGATTCAAATTTAAGTATTCCAGTAGGTTTTTCGGTGGGTTTTTGGCGCTAGGACTTCCATTTTTGTAGCTTGGCTGTCTGTATTATAATCATTGAGGAGGTGTTCTGTTTGCAGGCAAGAAGAGAGATTTTAGGATCTGGTTATCTCTCTCTCTCGATCCTAACTCCAGTTGTTAAGACTTGGGAAAGGGTCAAAAATGTGATTTACCTGACGTAAATTGCACGTTTGTTTAGCTAGTAAAAATGAGAGGGAAGCTATGAAGTTTATCTAATAATGAAGGTTACTGATTTTTTAAGAAACCAATTTATGGTGGTATTAGATTTAGGAAAGTTTTATAGGGGCCATTCTTGTTAAAAGGGTCCCTCCTTGTGAATTCGGTACGAGCCCACCAAATTCACAAGAGACCATTTGGTACGAGCGGACTGAATTTACAAGAGATTATTAGATACGGGGAGTTGAATTGTGAATTTGATGGATTCATGATAAATTCACGAGATAGCACCCTTTTAACAAAAATGGGGGGCCTATAAAACTTCCCTTAGATTTATGCAACTCTGAAGCCTGAAGGAGTAGATTAATAGAAGAAAAAAAAAATGTCAGGAGTTATTTTTAACTATTCCTCTAATTGAGGCGAAAATTCTGCAAAGTTTTCAAAACAGTCTTTCTTAGTACTCATATCTAAAGAAGCTTCAGCTCAAACTGAAAAACACAGAACATTATATTTAATCATTGTATCTGTAAATCTAGGGTTTGAAAAACCAGGGGCGGAACCAGGATTTCCAGCTAGCCAGGGCAGGTTTCAAGTACTGTAAATAAAAATATCTAGATATTATGTATATGTGTACGAAGTTTACAAATTTTTATGGATATATGTACAAATCTTGATTTTTTTACTTGAAATAAAGTAGATAGTAGTTTGAAAAATGGAGAACAAAACTCGCCAACAAAAAACTAAACCCTCTTACAAACGAATCTCGTCTTCTCCGAGGAAAAGATAAAAAGAAGACATAACGACTTCAGATATGAGGAGAAAAAGCGAGAAGATAAAAAAACAAATCTTTTACTCCCTCATGATGACTCTTTATATTTTATAACATTAAAAAAAAACCAAAGTAAAATTGGTGTTTTCATCTCTCAAAAAAAAAAAAAAAAGTTGGTATTTTGATGACATCAAAAAGAATAAAAGTACAATTGGTATGGAAATGATATGTAATCACTACAAAAAGAAAAAAATAGCAAAGATATATTTCAAAATGGCTATTTTAGAAGATGGTTTTAGGGTGATATTATGAATGGATCATTACAAGAGCTAAAAGAAACAAAAAGGGCACAACTATGACCAATTTGCATTGGAAGGGATTCGAAGCCTTGACCTCCCATTCCCAAAACAAGGCACAATCCATTGAGCTACAACTATTCTTTGTTATGAATTTATATAACATTACACAAATCCAAATCTTCAGCCTGGGCGATTGTTACTAACTTACATAACATCACACAAATCCTAAATTTCCAGCCTGGGCCATCGCCTAGGCTGGTCTACACTATGGTCCGCCCCTGTGAAAAACACAGAACATTATACAAGGAAATAAGCAAGAGACAATTTTTTTTCTCGTGTGTTAATATGGATACCATCTGTAGTTCGTTTTCGAAGAAATATACTAAAGAACAGCTTCAGAAGACCTAATGTTCTTATTAAAGATTCATTCTAAAGTCACAATATATTTAATCATTGTATCTGTAAATCTAGGGTTTGAATGGTTTTCAAATTATCATAGTTATGGAGTGATTTCAAGTGATTCTGGAGTGATTTGTAAGTAGTATTGGACTAAAACAAGTCCAATCATTTTTTGGATTGTTTCAAACTGGTCTACTCTGGGAGGGTAAGCAAAGTCGAGTAAACAGTCTGACAGCGTAAACAATCTCTCGGACAAACTAGTCCAAAGGCATAAAATGATCAGGAAGACAATAGAGCCCACTAGTCAGAGTTGATTGACCCAAGTCAAAGCATTTGTTCACCTGTTTATAAAACTTTGTCCGAGTGCCTTTAACAACCTTTAAGAATAGAAAAGAAAGAAAATTAATACTCGGCCGAAGTCCCTTCCCATCTCGTTTTTTTTCCGATGTAGAGTGACTTAGACAGACTCATCGGGGCTGCGCTCAATAAAGGGAAATGTCCTCATGGTACGTAAACAACTTAAAGAAAAAAAATATCTGTATCAACCACAAAGGAACTCATAAATGGAGGCAACAAATCAATCATTCCAACATCTATAAGTGGTGTTCAATACTTCAATCCTAAAATGTTGTAAATAAGCTTGAAGTGGAACCGAAAATGGACAATGGATGATCTATGTCACTTTAAACTGAGCAAAATATGAAAGAGCACACTTTGCAACAAAAAAAAAAAAAAAAGAAAAGAAAAAAGAGCACACTTTCCCTGGTATGTTTAAAATGATAACTTGTAGCTTTGGTAGGTACTGCTTCCTACTTACTTTGAAATGTCCATGAAACAAAAAGTATACATCACCCGCCACCTCCTTAAACTCCCACTTGAACCGCTTGTAAGAGAGACAAGGATTTCTCTCTCCAAGTGACTAAACATGTGAGAAGAGAGAGAAACCCTTATTTCTCTCATAGGCGGTTCAAGTGGGAGTCCAAAGAGGCGGGTTCTGTAGACTTATTGTCCATAAAATGATCATAGGAAAAATCTATTAGTACTTCCTATTTGGCTATGAAGAGATGTTGAAGAGATCTTATAGGGAGGTAGGCAATTATGTTAAGGTAGTGTGTTTTCTGTAAGTCAAATATGAAATCTGAATAGCTGATTTGGATGATTTTGAGTCCGATAATTTAGACAAACCAGCCACCGATTTAGATTTAGACCATGAAAAACAAAACAAACACTATCTCCATTAGGAGTGAGCAACGGTCGATTTTTTTTTGGCTCAAGCGGAAGCCGAACCAATAAGTGGCGGTCCGAGTAAATCTTCAGCCGAAGCCGAGCCGATCATTCGGCCGGTCGGAATGGTTCGGCTCAGTTTGGTTTGACTCGGTTCACCAGTTTAAACGAACAAAACTTAGAGAATGCTAAAGTAATGTTATTCATTTCCTTGCATAAGGATTAAATTCCTTATTCTTGATTAGGATTTTTTTTTTTATAATTTTCTCCTTTTCACGATAAAACTCTTAAACTTTATTAAATTACTAGGTATAACCCGTGCCCATAGGGCACGGACAATTATTACAGACGAACTGTATAATTTGAATTTTGTTCATTTATCAACACTCGATAAGTTTTCATTCAAAACTCCACCTTTCAGATTTAAATTTGTCCATGATACAACTTTTTTTAATGTCGAAAAAAATTCATAATACAATTTGAAATATGTCCTCACAACCTGATACTTGCAAAATTAATAACAATGAGATGAAACCCATATCGAACTTAAACAAAATTTTTAAATTAATTTGACGCATTATCCATTGGTCCACCACCTAACAATATCGGTCCAGATTCGCCTCCAACCAATAGCCATAGGTTCTAGCAATCTAAGTCTCAATATTCATAGGCTTGAATCAAAACAAAATAAAGCGACAAAAACTACAATATATCATAATATCTCATTGATTAAAAAATGGTGTCATTGTTCGTAGATGCATAACATGGAGAACAACCACAATTGTTTTATAGATGGGTTATACAACAACTAAATGAGGATATCACCAACACAAAGATTCTCAAAAGTAATATCTGTCGAGATATATCCTTTTCCAACAACACATACAAATTATGATATACGATAAATATGCATACACAGTTTCTATATGTTTCCATCTTCTGTTAAGTTTTGAACTTTGTTTGTTTTGGTTCAAGCATTGTAGATTAAAATGTAATAGGAAATATTTTAATTGTCCGATTCACCATCATTTCAAGACTTCTTTCAAAAAACAAAAGTTCCAATTATACACCGAGATTTCATGGGAAAACTAAGACTTCTTTCAAGAAATGGTTTCGGTTGATTAAGAAGATTCTAGAGAGGGAGAGATAGATTTCATGAAAAGGAACTTTGGGGCTTCATCTTTTCCAAATATCATATTCCTAATTTCATTATCTGAATCAAAGCCCTTCGAAAGTGAACACCCTTAATAAGTTGTAATTCCATCTTTGATGCCATTTCAAATAAAAAAGTCCATCTTTGATTTAGGCAAGTTAAAGATCACATGGAGTTTAATTTTGTTCAAAGAGAGGGGTTGAAATTCTATTAATAAGTTGAAATTCCGTTTTGGTTGGTTGTGGGCGTTTTCTATAGAGAGATTCAGGTTTTGGGCTATTAAAAATGGTCTTTTGATCTTCAACCTTCCAAATCAATTTCAAAGGGACTTAAGTTGGGGAGCAAAAATATGGATTCAAAATGGAATTTTAATACAAAAAATTGTTATTCTCGGATTCCGGCTAGAAATAGTCTGGGTTTCCTCCTTGTCGCTCTATAGGGGCTTTTTATTCTCAAAGTTCTCAGACTTTTCTAGATCAATTATCAACTTTTACTTTCTATTTTCGATGGCAACACCAAATTTCGAATTGATTAAGCAGTTTTCCGAACTTACCACGGAAGAACCTCCAACAATTCAAGTGGAGGGGGAAGATCTTATTCCCTGGGACAATGAAGTTATTAAGAATGGGGTTGTTTGGATTCAAAGCAACAAAAAAGTGGACATAACTCAAGCAATGATGCGGCTCTCTCGTGTAATCCATGGAACAAGTTTATGCTTTCAGATGTCAAAGACAACGTATTCCTAATGAAATTTCATACTGGAATGGAACTGGATATCGCAGTGGAAAGTTCCCCGTGGGTAGTACAGGATGAATTAATCATATTACAACAATGCAAATCGGATGTCGCTCCAGGCGAACATACTTTCGAAAAGGCTTGGTTTTGGATACAGTTGCATGGAATTCCGGTCTCTCATCTAAACAGTACTGTGATTAATCCATTAGCAGGATCTATTGGCAACTTCATTCCCACCACTAAGGAGGAGGCTTCTAAATGGAGTCTGTTTGGTAGAGTCCGAGTGGAACTTTGCATTACTAAGAAACTTCCCTCTCGTGTTAATATAAAATTATCTAACAATAAACTAATCTCTATTGAAATCAGGGTTGAAAAATTGCCTCGTTTCTGTAATTACTGTGGATTAGTGGGACATACTATGAAATTTTGCCCCACAGTTCTTGCTTTTGGGGATTTACTCAAACTTAACATTGATGATGCTACTCGTGATTATGTCACAAAATCTCTCACCCCGAAATATAAAGAGGAATTCAAGGTTCCTTTTACAGTCAGATTCCCACTGAAAGAACTAGGATCCTATGGTTGTGATATCACTCCTAGACTAGCCTCTCTAAACTTGAATGAGGACATTAATAATGGGGAGGAACAGACCATTCTAGACCCCAATTATAATTCCGAGAATAACTTTGGGGAATTTGTGTCTAATTTAATACAGGTAAAGCGTTCGAAGGTTCAATCCAAAGATAGTGTGTCGGCAGTCTACACCAATGGTCTGTTTTCTATTAATCAGAGTAACCAGAAAAGAAAGGAAAAATGTGAAGTGTCAAGTTCGGTGGTTGAGATGGAGGAGGCATGTCCGATCGCCGGAGAGAGGGCAATAAAACAATACAAGAAAACTGCTCGTCACTTGACTGATGATCACAAAGAAAGGGGAACGGCACCCCAAATGCCGCAGGGGTCGTGACTGCTTTTGCTTGGAATTGTCGTGGGCTTGGGAACACCCCGACAAAGGAGACCTTATCTCAGTTCCTGGGGGCTATAAAACCCTCTATTGTATTCCTCTCGGAGACTAGGATCTCTAACTATATTCCTCTTTCCTGTTTCAATAAATTTAACTTAATTAATAACTATTATGTTCCGTCTATAGGCCGTAGTGGTGGCCTTATATTACATTGGACTCCGGATCTACGTTTGGATGTCCAATTTTCGTCCCCAAATCTGATACATGCTACTGTCCATTATAACACGGAAGATTCCCCTTGGGATATTCTCTGTATATACGGACCTCCACAGGTCCAACACAGAAGTGCCTTTTGGTCTAGTATATTAACTAGAATAGAGACTATTTCTAACCCCTATTGTTGTATAGGGGATTTGAATGCTTTGTTAGATAGATCTGAAAAATGGGGAAATAATAATCAGATTCCGTTTTTGCCTTCTTTTCAGAATTTTGTGCGTGAAGCTAATTTAATCGATCTTGGATACAATGGTCCAGCATTTACATGGACTAACAGCAAGCAAATTCATCATTTAACGAAAGAAAGGTTGGATAGAGCTTTATGTGACACAAACTGGCTACTCAAATTTCCGGAGGCAGGCGTTTTTCACCTTCCCCGTTACAATAGTGATCACGCCCCGATTCTTCTTAAATTCCAAGTTCAAGGAAACATTATGAATACAATTTCAAAATTTGAAACCTATTGGACTAAACATGGGGAGTATAAAGATACTTTTCAAGAAAAATGGGACCAGAGTACGGGAACTTTTACTGAAAGAATTGATTTTGTCAAAAAGGAGTTAAAGGGTTGGAGTAAGAGAGCGTTTGGAGTTATTAAAAACAGATTATTGATTTTGAGAAAAAGATTACTCGACGTTCAAAAACTCGACCCAACAGAGATGGTCTTGGCCATTGAAAGTGAACTTCAAGAAGAAATATTGTTTCTTGAAAATATACAGCGTACGAGGGCTGAACAAAGAGCAAAAAATCATTGGGTGCACAATGGAGATAGGAACACTAAGGCATTCCATGTTTCTATGTCCACCAGGCGTCAGAAGAATAGAGTCCATCAAATTACTCGATCAAATGGACAAGTCACTAGAAATTTAGACGAAATTTCAGCGGAATTTGTGGCTTTTTTTCAGAATTTATTTACTGCTGATCAAGTCAGTCGCCCACCAAATGAAGTGCTTAATTCATACAACGTTCTGTCGGCTGAACAACAAGACGACATCTCAAGGATTCCGTCGCCAGAGGAGATTAAAGCAGTGGTTATGGAGATGGGGGCTTTGAAGAGTCCGGGACCGGATGGCTTATCTTGCTATTTTTTCCAACATAATTGGGAAGTTATCGGTACTGAATTAATCAAGTATATCCAATCTGCCTTCAGTACAGGTTCTATTGATCCCTCTTTAAATTTCACCACTATAGCTTTAATTCCTAAGACTAGGAATCCGAGTTTCGCCTCGGAATTCAGGCCTATAGCTCTTTGTAATGCAGTCTACAAATTCATCACCAAAATCATTGCCAACCGCCTTAGACTGTATTTAGAAGACTCTATTCACTGGACCCAAAATGCATTCGTGCCTCAGAGACAGATTATTGATAACATAGTTATAGCAAAAGAATTGATTCACTCTATGAGGTCCTCTAGGGCAAAAAAAGGGAGCTTTCTCTTTGAAAATGGACATGGCTAAAGCCTATGACCGTGTAGATTGGAATTTTCTTAATCTGGTTCTTAGGTCTATGGGAATTGAGGGTAGAATTCTCAACCTCATTATGTCTTGTGTAACGTCTGCTCGTTTTAATATTCAGATCAATGGTAGTACTACCGGTGATTTTTTGGCCTCTAGAGGCCTTAGGCAGGGGTGCCCTTTATCCCCCTACCTATTTATCCTCACCACTCAATCTCTCTCTCTCTCTCTCTTTTATTTGATCACTATGAATCACATGGAAGATTTACAGGGTACCAAATCAATCCGGACAGTCCAACAATCACTCACTTGCTGTTCGCGGATGATCTTATAGTGTTTGGAAAAGCGGATACAACAAATTTAATGAATTTAAAAAATCTAATGTTTCAATACTCCTCCTTCACTGGTCAGCAGGTAAATTACTCCAAGTCGTCTTTATTCTTTGGCAAAGGGATCCCACAATACATCCAGCAGCAATTCAAAACTAATCTCTTGGCTCCTCTTATGACGGATCAAGAGAAATATCTGGGTTCTCTTATACTCAACAAAGGAAACAAAATTCAGAATCATGAGTGGTTAATTGAAAAGTTTCACAAAAGTTTATCAGGATGGAAGAATAAACTGATAAGTCAGCCAGGTAGAACAGTTCTTATAAAATCGGTGTTATCATCTTTCTGTACATATCAATGCAGTTACCAACTCATGCCAAAAGCAGTGATTCATGAATTAGAGAAAATCGAAAGATGCTTTTGGTGGGGCCATGATATTAATGAGAGAAAGCTTCACTTTATAAAATGGGACATCATCACCAACCCTAAAAACAATGGGGGCTTAGGGGTAAGATCCATGGAAGAGGTAAATCTTTCACTCATGGCTAAGATGACCTGGCGATTCATTACTCAAGAAGATGCAGTTTGGGTTAAGTTACTACAATCAAAATACTCAAGATCAGGGGACTTTTGGAATCAGACAAAACCGAAAGGGACCTCACAATTTTGGGCTGCTATTGAAGAAACTAAAGAAATTATGAAGAAAAATGTATTATGGATAATCGGGGATGGCAAATCAGTAAAAATTACTCAAGACCCTTGGCTACAATACAACATTAATCCAATCCCAATACCTATTTTACCTCTTCCTCCCTTCATCAAATATGTGTCGGATCTTATGCTTAATGATCAGAAAATATGGAATATATCTCTGATTCAAATATACTTTGATCAACAGACAGCACAATAGATTACTAGCATTCACTTAAGTCAAGCCAATAATAAGGATCGATTAATATGGAAACTTACAGACAATGGCGATTTTTCTGCAAAATCTTTCTACACAGAGGTAAAGATTCCTACAAATTTACAAAATGAAACAACGGATTTCCCTTGGAAGCTTTTTTGGTTAAAAAAAGAAATGAACCCAAAGGTTCATAACTTCATATGGAGACTCATTCATAATGGTCTCCCAACCTTGGACAACATATGGACTCGAGTTCAACAGATTGACCAATCATGCATCATGTGTAACCAGAATGAAGTAGAAACAACTACGCACCTGTTCGGGAGTTGCAGTTCATTCCAGAATCTAAGTGTAAAAGCTGGAATCGCCCACATCCTTCAAAGAGATACAGACCCTATTAAAAACCTGAAGTTCATTCTACTGCAAAAAAAATATAGGGGATAAGGATTGGTATACCTTCTGTTATTTGTTGTGGGAATGGTGGAAATCTAGATGTGACAAACACTTTCAGAACAAGAACCCAGATCTGGCTAGAGTTTGGTCGAATACAGTAAATGCACTAAGGTATGTATCTCATCTTCATACTCCTTCTTTGGTTTCTACTAACTTTACACAGGAAAACCGATGGTGTCCTCCACCGGAGGGTAAGTTGAAAATCAACTTCGATGGAGCTTTTCGAGGTGACAAAGCATCTTGTGCAGCCATAGCAAGAGATTCTGAAGGATCCACTATAGGGACGAAGGTAAGATTAGTTGAATCTAGATCGGCGATTTACAGTGAGCTTAAAGGAATGGAGGCAGCCCTAGATTTGGGGGCGGAATTAGGGCTGAGGGATTTTATAGTGGAAGGGGATGCCCTGGTCTTAATTAATTTAATCTCGGCCGTCGATGGAGAAATCCCATGGAGATTGATCAACGAAATCAACGGACTACAAGCTAGGGTTAACCTTCTACGCGTTACCTTGGAGTATTGCAATCGGGGGAGTAATCAAGAGGCACACATCCTGGCCACCTCCGTGATAGCCCCTCAAAACTCTTAAAATCATTTTGAAGTTCTTGTTGTTAACAGTTATTTCAGTTTAGTCCTGTATTTAACCTTTTGTGTAACTGCTTGGTCTACTCTGTAATATTTTGAGTTAATAGACTTTCTGCTTTCAAAAAAAAAAAAAAAAAAATACAAAAAATTGTTTCTAATTCGTCACTTCCACATTGGCAGAGGTCTAGGGTGGGTCCAATTTTCCGCCAGTTTCCAATTTTTAGGCGAGATTTATTTTAAGATTTTTTTCATTTTTGTTTCCAATTTTAAACCAAGTTTGTTTCCAACTTTAAATTGAAGAAGGATTGTATTGTAAATTTTAGGAAGGACAGCTAGAAAATATCGATTATTAATAAAGGATACTTGTCCTAGTCAGCATAAAATCTAGGGTAAATCCCGTGCCCCAGGGTACGAACATAAATGTGACGAAATTCTAACTCTAATTTCACACGACTTTCCATATTTAATATTGTTATATTTCTAGATACTCTAATCTTTTGATATTATTTTATTTTGTTTCTTTTTCTTAAATTAGTTATTATTTCGTTGAAAGAGATTTTAACTTTTTTTATTAATCTTTGAAATATCTTTTGTTTACTTTTTTTTTAATTAGCTATTTTTGTTTAAGGACACGATTTTTTTTCTTCAAATAGGTTATTTTATTTCTAAAGAAGGCTATATTTTAAATTTTGAGAAGGCCTTCTAGACAATGTCCTTTATTAAAAAAGAATGTTAGTCCCAGTCATCGTTTTACTTTCTGTTTTATTATATAGATATTTAAATATTGACGAATTGTGTCTTGCAAATCAATAAGAAACAAGAAGAACATTGACGAACATAAGATCATAAATAAAAAAATTAAAATAAGTTAATAGTTTTTAATTCAAAAAAGTCTGAAATCGATAATTAGTTTTGGAAGCAGCATAAAAATTCACAGAAGTTTTCAGGTCGTATAATGAAGGTAAAAATTCATTTTACTTTTATAAGAGGTAATTCGAATTTTTCAAAAACATTGCTAAAAAATTCATTTTTATTGAAATTTAAAGAAGAAATCAAGAGAAAATTTATAATAAAGAAAATCCTATTAAAAAATTACCGGCAAAGATATATATATATATATATATATATATATATCTGTTTACATAATTTGTAAAGTCTAGTTAAAATATTATAAGGGAATCACCTAATTGGCTCTTACTCATCTCAAAAAAGAATTTGAAAAGTAAAAAGAATAATAGATTTAAATCGTAAAATCGGAGAAAGAATAACAACTAACTCTTCGAAATAGATGCTTTTCAAATCTAGTAGAAATTATACAAAAAGATTGAAAATCAAAACTTCAATAAAAAAAAAATTCTTCACTTTAGAAAGATTAACATAGAAAGCGAAAATAAAGTAGATCGATAGAGAAAGAGATACATGTAGAGAGAAGGAGATTTATCATTTAGCAACAATTGTATTTACAATTAAATATTTCAGTAAACTTAACAATAATTTCTTCTACTAACAAAATTAAGAAAAGCTAATACTAAATCAACTAAGAAAAACTAATGTGGAAACCATCGACAAAAATTTCTTCTACTAACAAATGAGAAATTAAGTAAGAAAGAGGGAGATAGAAGTGTAAGAAAGAAAACATGTAGGAGGAAAGTATATATAGAGAAAGGCTTGGGAGATAAAATCCATTAATCTTCTTCTTTTATAACCGAAAGACAATTATTTTTTGGAAAATTATGGAGATAGAGAGGTTATGAGGGATATATCAAGGGTTAAGATTTAAGGAGATTTTAGGGACTAAGATCTAAGGGTTATGATTTCATAACCTAAAACACAATTAATATTGAAAAAGTTATGGAGATAATAAATTGTGAAAATGGTCATCAGTATAAAATTAATCTGTCATTAATTTTGTGATGGTGGTTATAATTTGAGATAAGAATTAAGGGTTAAGGTTTAACTGTGGAAATTAAACGGTCAAAATTTATCGTGGGTTTGTATAATAAATTTAGTGAGTGGGTGAAAGAATTGTGATTTTTTTAGGTAGGTAAGAGATCTAGGTATAACCCGTGCCCGTAGGGCACGGGCAAAATGACAGTTATAAATACTATACTCAGGATACGAAAATTCAAAGAACAAACAAATTTTGTTAGATATTATTCTTTCGAAAGTGTCTTGAATAAAGAAAAACCCGATTATTATTACAAGATCTAAAGGCACATATCATAGAAACTCAAAACATTGTAACAGAATGAGCAAATTCACAATAAATTTATCTAGGTATAATCTGTGCGGGTAGGGCACATACAATTGAGAAAAAGATTCATGACTACATGATTATTCCAATATAAATATAATACAAAGAAAACTTGTATTACAAAATGAACAATAAAATTATACATCGTTAACCCTAATTACTATTCCTTTTGTACCAAGTCCTATATAATAAATCCCAATTGTTCCCAAGAACAACTCTAAGGCCATGAACAATCTACACGTAAGGGTAATCATCATTGATATTATAAAACGAAATTCTTCAGACATTTTAAGCAACTTCGATTCTTAACTGAGTATCACTTTCTCTTTCGGAGATGCCTATTCATTATCGTCAGAAGATGGATAGTGTAATCTAGGTGCTAGAAACCTCGACAGATCTTTCTCTCGTGATCTCCATATCTGCAGCCCTTTGCCTAACATCAAATTATTGCTACAACCTATTCAAATGTTCTTTAGACATTTTAAAACAAAATTCTTCACATATTTTATTTTAAGCAACTTTGATCCATAATTGAGTATCACTTTCTCTTTCAGAGATGCCTATTCATTATCTTCACAAGATGGATAGTGTAATCAAGGTGCTAGAAACCTCGATAGATCTTTCTCTCGTGATCTCCATATCTGCAACTCTTCGCCTGAAATCAAATTATCGCTACAACCTATTCAAATGTTCTTTCGAATACCTGTCGCACAATAACATACAATGTTAAGAGAGACAGAGGATAATGAATTTGAAAAACATTAAAATGTGTCAACAAGTCTGGTCAAATTCGGGTATCTCACTGCCTAGAGTTGAAAACTATTCAATTCATAGTCACGTTTCGGGCAGTCGGTTTCCTACCAATTGAAATTTAGGAACCTGTAAAATGTTGTAGTGTACATGGGTATTGGGAATTCATTGCCATTGGTTATCTTTAAGGCTCGTTATGTAATAATTGTTACTGCTAACCAAAAAAGTTCTACTTAATACAAAACTTCTAATCACTTTATTTTGGAGCTTAATAAGAGGCCATGTTCACCTAATGGAATCAAGGACCAGATACCTTCTTTATATCACCAAATGGGCATAGTGGTCTTACCAGTTACATTTGTATAATAGATGTCAGCCACTAAATCCTTAAATGTATGAAATGCTTGTGGCTTGTTCAGTTTCAGACAAATGAGTATCCGTTATACCTTTCTCTAAGAATTAAATATAAACTTCCATGGTTGTTAGTCGTACCACCAAAAAATGTAACCCAAGAGAGATGCACTTCAAGGAAGAAAGTACAAAAAAATAACAAAGACTTTGAAACCAGATTGAAGATAAGAATGATTCAATTGGAGAAAGAACATACCATTAAACTATACACAATTTCCAAGTTTTAAGTTTCTGCTTACCTATTTAACAGAATGCCTTGATAACCATTCCTTGATGGATTAGATATTATAATTGAACATACATAGAAACCAGACAGAAGCAAATGAGAACTCCTGTGTCAGTAACCTCAAGCCGTTGTTGAGAGGCTATAAATTTATCAATACCAAAATATTAGTAGAAGTAAATAAAAAATGATAAGAGACAATCAAACATAAAAAATAAGCAGTTAAAACTAATGAAAATCAATCATCTAAGAAGTAAAATCCCCTACCAACATAAGTTTGAGCAGGAAGAAAAACTAAACTACCAAATCGGTTTTATTTGGAAGTGTGCCTAAATTGAGAATGACCAGGTAGATTCAGATCAACAAAATAAAAAATTAAGTAAATAAATGGGAATGAGCAGGAAGAAAAACTTACTCTAGAGCAATGACACATGGTAGTTGAATGGGGAAGGGCTGGGTTTTATAGAGGGGTTCAAGTAATATACACACGGACCGAAACTGAAATCGGGAAGAAAAATTAAATGAATCGGAAAAGAGGCAGTCCGAATCTGAAACTGGTATCTTCATGATAGACACAGATTGAAGAGTCCAAATTAATTTCATGTCTCTATTTGACAAAAATGAACGGAAGAACCCTAATTTAATTGGGGAAGGGTAGGATATCATATAAAGGCCTATCTAATACTAAGAGAGAAAACGATTAAATCGGGGTTGAAATTAATCTGGGACGTTCATTTGTAATTAATCCATTGGGTTCCAAATCAATTTGGACTGTTGGAATTTAATCGGGACCTTTCACTGATTTCCCTGCCCATAATTGACAAAGGATATTTTGGATTGTGAAGGGTTAATGAGATGAGTCAATCAGCCAATGTCAATTTAAGTAATTGATTTCAGTGACACGGTTTAGTAAGGGTTTAATGAAGGAGCAAGTAATACCGTTTGTCTTAGATCATCTAATTAAACGATAATAGGTCATTAGTGGTCCACATTCATCGTCTTTTTTACTCTCCTACATTGAGTGGCATTAAACGGTAATATATGGTAATTCGACGGTCCAAATTCATCGTTTTCTTTACTCTCCTTTATTAAGTGGGTGAACCAATATTTTTTTTAAGGTAGGTAATAGATCTAAGGGTGAGGATCGTATTAAAATCGCAACGAACGGTCGGATTTGTCTTTTGGTTTGTCCCAATCAGCAAAAAACTTTGCGTTTCATATAATAGATCTATTTGACAAAAATGAACGGAAGAACCCTAATTTAATTGGGGAAGGGTAGGATATCATATAAAGGCCTATTTAATACTAAGAGAGAAAACGATTAAATCGGGTTTGAAATTAATCTGGGACGTTCATTTGTAATTAATCCATTGGGTTCCAAATCAATCTGGACTGTTGGATTTTAATCGGGACCTTTCACTGATTTCCCTGCCAATAATTGACAAAGGATATTTTGAATTGTGAAGGGTTAATGAGATGAGTCAATCAGTCAATGTCAATTTAAGTAATTGATTTGAGTGAAACGGTTTAGTAAGGGTTTAATGAAGGAGAAAGCAAGACCGTTTGTCTTAGATTTTCTAATTAAACGATAATAGGTGATTAGATGGTCCACATTCATCGTCTTCTTTACTCTCCTACATTGAGTGGGATTAAATGGTAATATATGGTAATTCGACGCTCTAAATTCATAGTTTTCTTTACTGTCCTTTATTAAGTGGGTGAACCAATATTTTTTTTAAGGTAGGTAATAGATCTAAGGGTGAGGATCGTATTAAAATCGCAACGAACAGTCGGATTTATCTTTTGGTTTGTCCCAATCAGCAAAAGCTTTGCATTTTATATAATAGATTATTAACTTAAGATAACAAGGATAATTCGTAACTTTGTACTGAAGTTTAGTTCCTACTCTTTACCCCCTAATGTATAATATTTTATTATGATAAAATCCTTGGGGTTCAGTCTGTTCGGCATGGACAGTTTCTAGAAACCCAAGTCGAAGCCAAACCAAACTGATTTGGGTTGTTAGATTTTCTGACTGAACATAGTCGAGCAGTGATTAATACGACTCAAAAACAGATCGGTCTGATTCGACTTGGTTTGGTTGGACCCATTGGTTCGGTTTTTGCTCACCCCTAATCTCGATTCCATTAGCAAATAACTATTGAGGATGCCATACCCAATGAAGTGAAAGATGGAAGCAAAATAAGAGTAAGCGAGAGGGAAAATCGGATTAGAAGTTAGTTGGGCCATCGACCATGACCCACATAGTTTTTCTAAGTTCTGGTTTATTCTAATATTTCGACTTCATTCATCTATTGGGATTCAATGGTCAAGCCTTCATATTTTATTTTATTTTGGAAATGGACTACGCTCTACGTTAGTCATTACATGACATTGATACATCCTCAAGATGTGATAAACACGATGATGGTCGAAGTTAAACTACTAATCGAAGGAGCTTAAAGCATAACAACATACTAAAGAGTCTAAAGCCCAACAACTTATTATTTATATCTTTAATAATTCAAATTCAATAAGCATGGATTCCACCTCTTCTGGGAATTGATCCTTGGACCACAAGGATTTTAGAGTTTATGTCAACACTATCAACCACTTGGGCAACTAAACGTTGACAGGTCTTCATATTTTAAGAAGTAGATTGTTTGGCTTGTTAGTTTACAGTTTAATTGTCATTTTCACGTTCCTTTTTATCTCATTTGTTTTACTGAATTATTTCAACTCCTTGATGGATCTGATTGTGTTTTATGATGGATCTGTTTATGAGAATTATAGTGTAATTTCCAAAAGTTTAAAATATTGTCAATAACAGTCTGAGTAACTATCTTGATCTGTTGAAATTGAGCGTTGCACCGGGTTTTTCAGATGGTCCAAAAGATGATAGGAAAAATGTATATTCGTCTACTATTGTCATCCTTCAATGTTGTTTTCCAGGTGGTAATCAATTCAGAGATGCATATAATGTATATAGAATGTATGTTGAAATAAAACTGGACGTGTCCAGGGTAATCACAATGTAATAACCCATGCTCCACTATTTCAATGTCGGTATGGCATATTTGACCTATATTTGATTTACCTATAAAACAAACTATTTTGTTGAGAACATGAGGACCACCTGACCAACATTTTCACAAAATTAATTTAATCTTAATTATTGATCGTATCTAGATGCCACATGAAGTGCCAATTTAGCTTATTGGAATAAGAGAAATGCTAGACTTACAACTAAAAGTGTGTAAAAAATATCCAGATCTAGGTGGCGGTATTGGAAATAAAATAACATTAAACACCACAATCTCTCTTCCGGAAATACCCTCACCTGGTTCTATTGTTTCTCTCTCTAAACAGTCCTCTCATTTTCTTTTGACTTGTAGAAAATCTTTCTAAGAAGTTTATTGGGTACTTGAAATGTTGAGGGTAATTTTGATTGAAATTTCAATAGGGGAGAGAGAATGAACAATTTCTCGATCCATTATGTTCAGATCCGAAGTTCACCTCCAAAGCTCGCTGTTTTAGCTTTCATGGCAGAGAAATCAACCGAAAATTAGGGATGTCGGAGTAAGCACAAATTCTCTTCTCTTGAAAAAAATCCTTAGATTTATCTTTACCAACTGACTCTCCTAGTTTTTCTCATCATTTTGGTCATTATTTTTTGAGTTCTTGCCCTCCTTTCAGTCGACGAAGAAACTATCAATTAGGGTTTTCTTCTTTGAAATCTTCAATTTATTAAACTCACAATCAATTATTGAAATCTCTCGATCCATTATTGAAATCTCTTTTTATCCCTAAAACTTTAGGTCATGAAATTTATACCTAGTTCAACAATTATAACTTTGCAAGCTTTTAAGATAGACTCAACAATCCTGAGTCCACAAAGAAAACTAATCAAGTAAGATCAGCAAGCAAAAAGATGATCGCAAAAGAGAATATCAAGAATCAGAAGAATAATAGATAGATGGATGGAGGGAGAGAGGGATCTTGTTTGTGATGGAAAAAAGAAAGCTTCAGTTTCTTCTGAGTTACTGTGAAGCAATACAAAAAGAGAGAAGTTTAGAGAGAGAGGAGAAAAAGGTTTACGGATGGAAACTAGAGAGATGAGGGTATTTTCGAAATAGAAAATCTTGTGGTAAATGCAATTAAATCTCCAAGACTGCCACCTAGATCTTGACACTTTTTACACACTTTTAGTTGTAAATCTAGCATTTCTCTTGGAATTAATAGAAGAAATTTTGGGCTTATACTCCAAAAAACGGGCCTAAACACACATTTAGTCCTCTCTAATCCTATAAGGGGTTTGTAAACCAAAATATTAATGTAAATAGATATCTATTATCTAGTCCATTTGTATCCATCTCGAGAGAAAACACAAATCCCTAGAATACATATTAAATCATAATACCTAAACTAACCTTCCTTATATATAAAAACTGATTTACCTTCAAAATCCCCAATTATCTTTTTCCATTTTTATCTCCCACCTTCTCTCTTCAATCACGTTTCTATTCATAGTAACCATTATCTTCATTATCCTCCATAACGGAAACCTGTTTATTTTTTCTCTCTAAAACCGAATCATCTAATAAAACTCCATTAAACTCAGAAATCTTGTTTCATCTTCATTAGAGCACCTGAAACCTCCATCGTTTATCAGGTTTTACATTGTGAAAGTCTTTGTTCGTACCATTGATAAGATCTAATATTGCTTCTCAGGTTAAAGTAACAGATTCTCTCTCTCTAAAATTTAACATAACAGATTTTAATTTTGTTCTCAAAGATTTGTTTACTAATTCATAGTAAGATAGAGAAAATTGATTTGGTTTCCAAATCTGTAAAGAAGAGAGAGAAAATTGATTTGGAAATATCTGTGGTGATGGCGTTTCATTTTGGTTAGAATTTTGGTTTCTGATAGATTCGGTTAATAAGAAAGAGAAAATTTGATTTCCAAATCTGTTTAAAGGAGAGAGAAATTATGATTTGTTTCTATCCGTTTTTGCTAATAAATCCCCCAAATCACGCTCAAATTCGTCTTTTCAGATTACGTCACCGCCCAAAATTCAAAACGCGCGAAATGAGCATGGAACATTTACGGTACTCTGTTTAGAAAGTGAGGGGTTTTATGTCCATATGGTAAAAGGACTAAAAATCCACTTTTTGGGAAGATTGGACCCTAAACCCTTTTTGAACATTATTTTAGACTATATACCCATGGACCCTTAATAGAATTATTATTCACAATTTCGTTGTACAGCTAGGCAGTGGATAATTTGATGGGCCTAGAAAGTTTTCTAAATAGGTCACCACACGCAAATGCACGGGCGTCAAGTAATAATTCCGGTAAGTCCGGGTCGCTCCGCAGAGACTAGTCAAACCTATTCTAAAACTTAGAATTAGTACGGTTTTCTTGAGGATTGATTTTTGGTGATAAAATACTAAAATAACAAAGACAATTAATAACGATGAAAGAGAATCAGTGGATGGAAGTCTAGGGTTTGAATCCATTATAATCAGGCATAAATATCAACCTCAATCTTATATCGTTTATGGCTCACTATGATTGATTTTCTACGACTCTAACTATTGCCTATCAACTATCAAGTATTCTTCATTAAAGGACTCAACCTAAATATGACGAATCAAGACTCATGAAGCATAGGTAATGAAAGATTTACACACGTTTTCAACATTCACCTATTAACTAAGAAGTATTGGCCTTTAAATAAATATGACTAATCAACTCAGAAACATAAATGAAGAAGAAATCATGAGAATTTATCGGAAATCAATGCATGAGTTGCTTATCAAAGTACAAAGATACTAAGTGAAAATTTACACAAAATCATAATTTCATCGAAACCCCAGATCAGACAAGTTAGCTACTCATAACTAAATAGATCATACTCATGGTAGAAGAAATAAAAATCAAGAAAATAAGTGAGGGAGAAAGAATCGGCAAAGAAACAACCTTTTTCTTGCAAATTTTCCCGTGGCAGCCAAACAGTCCCTAAGGAGAATTATTTTCCAGTAGGTGAGAAAATTATTTTCCAGTAGGTGAGAAAATTATTTTCTCACAGAACCAAACGTGGTCTTCTTCCTCACTCTTTTTCTCTCTCTGTTTTGATTTTAATTTCGATTCAGAAACATCAACATTGAAGAAGACAGTTCATTATTGAATGATAAATGATTCTATCTGTTTATTCCTCCTATTTCTCTTTACAAAACACTCTCTGTTTCTCTCTTAATCTCTCTCACTCACCACTCTGTTTCTCACTTTTTCTCACAAAAAGATAAGAAATACAGAAGATAAAGAAGAAAAGATGAATAAGAAATGCTCTCCGTTTCTTCCTCTACAATCACTCTCTTCCCTCTCTCACAAAGAAAAGAAAAGTTATGAAGGTAAGATGTTGACAAGTTGATGATGCTCTGTTTTGTTTGGCTACTCTCCCTCTCTCTGATTTTTCTATTTTAGTTGAGCTTCAGAGAGGAGATGATCCCCCAAAATGAGAGATGCCTTTCTGATGACGATTCCTCTCTGTTTTATAAGAAAATAAAACTCAATCAGATTTCTCCAATTTCCTTCTCTCTGTCAAAATATCTCTTCATAATCTTTCTTTCCTTCCATCTTGTATCCCAGCCAATCTGTTTCCTTCTCTGATCTTGAAGAAATCATCCCTCTTTTATCTCCTCTAATCAATAAGATCAGTTTCAATCTTCAAAGCAATCTCCTTCAGTCACTCTATAGAAAGAAATCAAGCTCTGAAATTCTCTCTCAATGAATCAATCGAAACCAGCAAGATCAGCTAAAGGAAAGGCATTTCCCATCTCTATCAAATCTTCACAACCCACTCGGTTATCTCTAGATTTCCTTCCATGTTCAATGTTAGAGAATAATAAGAAAATAAATTTGAGAATCTTAGCCCAATTAATATGAAAATCTCTTCCTATTTTCGAAAATTCCCAGCCATCATTTTCTCAATCTCTTAGAACATCTCCAATGCAACACTCAATTTTAGAAACTCTGAGTGCCACCTAGGATTTTTAGAGTTTTTTCTTAAAACTCCTCTCCAATGTAATACTCTATTTGGATCTGTAAGATGACGTGGCGAGGGTGAAATAGAGATATCTGAAGAGGACACTCTATTTCTAGAGTGTCCTCTTGAGATATCTCTAATTGTCCAACTCATCAATATTTGATTTTCAACCAATAGAAATCAAGTCTTCTATATTTTCTAAAATAACTAATTATTTATTGACAAAAATAACTATGCCACATAAGTAAATAAGATAAATTTAGAGTTTTGCATTGGGGACAAAAAAAAAATTGAGGATCTCTATTAAGGCCATCTAGGAGTGAGAATCTCAATTGGAACTTGACATATAGGATGAATAGAGATTTTTATGAGTTTTGCATTGGAGATGCTCTTAATCTTTCTTGCCTTCTTTTGCTGTACTTAAAAGGAATGAAATCCTTTAGTTTCTTAAAAAGTGATAAGAGAAAAAGAAAGGGATAAGCACTGCCCAGTCAGCGTACGTTGCTGGCAAGAGAGGCGGATTCAGCGTTTCTCGATGTATTGAGACAAAATGCAACACGTTCCCAGGATGATGTCACGTGTAAGCAAACTGAAACCAACCGTTAGATTTGAATGGAATTTAACCGAGAAGGATAGTACCGAGTTGTGACCGAAATTGTACCAAAAATTCACACTCGCTGCCACGTGCCATCTAGAAGATTTGGTCAACCGACATAAACTCCAATCTTTGACTTGGTCAAACTCTCTCATCCGGACTCCGATTTGACTTCTGTTTTCGCCTACTGATTCGTCTTGGACTCTACTTTTCAACCGAGTACTATAATTTCCATAATACCCTCATCTCTAAATGACCGAAATGCCCTCAAGCGTGTCTTTCTTCCGATTTTAGCTATTTTTCACACCGAACTCTGTAAAAGACATCTGAGAAAGAAAACACAAACAAATCATCAGAGTAACCGCTCGAACTGGACTAACTAACCCGTGTTAAGAGATTTAGATGGGAAATTTTCATGTCTTATCATAATTCTTCATTATTTGTGTGATTCCACTTCATCTTCTCTAGACCATACTTATGGAGAGTAATTGAAAGTATGGAACTTACAATTAGAACGCCCAGATTATCATTTATTGCTTAGATATTTCAATTTCCATTGAGAATAAGTTGAGACACTTTCTTTAGCGGAGAATTTTCGGGCCCCGTTTGATTCCACTAAAAAAAGTTAAAAGCCAGCTTTTAGCATATTTTAAGTGCTTATTGAAAATTTTGCGCATTTTGGTTCAAAAAAGCGGTAGCTTATTTTAAGCTAGAAAAACCAATTTTCTCAAAAAGCACAAGCTGCGATTTTGTGGCTTTTTTATAGCTGTTTATTAAAAGCTAGCTATGAAATAATATAAAATGTTTATCTTTTAGGTTATTTCCCTAATAGCCACCAACTTTGTGACCGGTTTCTTGCCTAGCTCCCTACTTTATCAAAAATATCTAGATGGCTCCTTTTTCAGATTCTGTTATAACACCGTTAACTAGTCATCACCTCTCTCTCATCTAACTCATCGCCTCTCTCTGTCACCTCATCTTCTCGCCACCTTATCATCTTCCCCGAAGAAGGTCGCCGACCGGCATGACCGGCCCAAGTAGTTGGGAGGCCTAAAGCGAATAAAAATTTGGGGTCCTGTTTAAACTAACTATACAAAAAAATCAAGTTTTTGTCGTAACTTTCTCATGAACTATTTCTTCAACGACATTTCTGTTGACAGATTCTTCAACATCGGTAAGTTTTACATTAAAACTAATGGTTGTAGAATTTTTCGGTTGTAAAAAAAAAGGCTTTCGCGGAGTACCCTTAATTTTCACACTATTTTCAATTGAACAATTGAACCTAAAGTAGAAAAATTAAATTTAAATAAAACACCCATAATCTAATGAATAGTACACTTATAGGATGTAATTGTTGTTTTCTTACGAGCCAATTTTAAAATAATAAAATCAACACTTATTCTTCACTAATAGAAAGAAAAACAATTATTTTTAAAGAGAGATAATATCAAATATAACAAGGTCAAAAAAGTAAATAAAAAAAGAATAAAATAAACCGTCATAATAGTATGACAGTGAAAAAACATGGCCACCGCTTTGGGGAAGGCAGAAATGTTTCCGGGGAAGACGGTGGAAAACAAAAAAAGATGAAACCAAGTGCACCTTAACGTTGCCGGCAGAAAGTCGTCGATCGGGAATTGCCGGCGACGGCCGGCGACATCATCATCTTCTCTCTTTCTCCCTTTTTTCTTTATCTCTCCCCCCTCTCTCTCTCTCTCCTCTCTCTCTCTCTCTTCTGTTTTTCTTTATTCTCTTTTCTCTTTCTTCTCTCTCTTCTGTTTCTCTTTCTTTTCTTTTTCTTTCTTTCTTCTCTCCATCTCCGGCGAAGGGGCTCTCCCCCTTCGTCGGAGCTCGTCTGGTTACAAACTAGATCCCGTCTGGCGACCTTCGTCGGGTTACAAGGAGAGTTAATTTTTTTTTAATATATGAAGGTCGTCGGCCGACGACCTTCGTCGGGGAAGATGATGAGGTGGCGAGAAGATGAGGTGGTAGAGTGAGGCGATGAGTTGGATAAGAGAGAGGTGATGACTAGTTAACGGTGTTGTAACGGAATCTGAAAAAGTGGGCCATCTGGGTATTTTTGATAAAATAAGGAATTAGGCAGGAAACCAGTCACAAAGTTGGGGGCTATTGGGAAATAACCCTTATCTTTTTTGTCCCCGTCAATAAACATCGACCACCATCACAACCACCCCACTACCTCTGCCCAGGCCCGTTCCCTCACTGGGCCCCCACCATTAAGGGCCTATTTTTTTAAAGTTTGAATAACAAAATATATAGGTAGAGGAAGAGTTAAATAGATATATTAAGCCTATTAGATCAATTGAAAAGTCATCCTAAATTCCATATTTGTGGCTCGGGTTCAAATCCCTTGATCTCCAAATTCGTTTTTTTCAACTCTAGCACTATTATTAACTAACTCTTAATTTCTGCACCATTACACTCTTTTTTTTTAATAAATTGTTTGCATCTTAACTTGTAAATAAATATTTAATACGATATTATATTAAAATGCAAACAATCCATAAGAGTATGAAATTTCGTTGTGTTATTTGTAGTTAGATACGTATAATCTAAGATATAACACACAGTTTTTTTTTATTCACAAGTGATTCTGGATTTTTAGACTAGATTTCCTATAAAAAAAAGTAATTTTTTTTTTCTGTAACTCTTTTTTCGAAATACATCTGGCTTCATCTATGATTTTCATATAGATGTTAAATTATCTTGCACTCTCATTAACTTCTACTTGTAATTTTTTATTGTACGAAAAGTTTGTATTCAAATTTGGCACATGGCCCCCAAATTCTCAACCACGACCCAGCCTCTGCCACCACAATCACTCCACCAACTCTGACCATCACCCCACCATCTCTGCCACCATTCCACCACCATCACCAACACTTCACTACTTCCATACCACTTCCGGCGCAACTGCATCACCACCACTTTCGTCGCAACTCCACCACCACCACTAGTCCACCACTTTCGCCGCAACTACACCACCACCACCACCACAACTTATTTAGCTTTTATAGCTTTTATAAAAGCTAAATAAGTTGTAATTTTCAGAACTAATCTTTGTTTTTGAGATTAATGAAATAAGTTGGAGTTCTCTATCAAACCCCATTTTCTTCATGGTATCACAGCGTTGGTGAGTTCTTTCTTCTGAAATTTCTTCATCAATATCACTTTCTCTCTCTGGAAATCACTATCTTAATCTTCATTGACCTCTAATTGCATCTCAATCTGTTTCTTCTCCTAATTTTTCGTAATCAAACACCTCAGTCTCTAATATTGCGAGCTCCGTATCTCAAAAACACGATGGTGCGAATTATCTAATTTGGAAATATCAGTTCGAGACTATACTAATCATCTTTTCGATTTCGTAGATAGGTCTGTAGCTATACCAATCAAAACTATTATAGTGGACAACATTGAAGTTCCTAATCCTGTATGAAGGCAAATCATGTATGAAGGCAACATGTACTCGTTTTGTTTCATCTGATGTGCTCGGTCTTACTACTTCAAGAAAGATAGATTTGGAGATTTCTTGAGATGAATTATATTGACGAATATGAAGCTAAGATAGCTCATCTTCGTGAGCAAAGTCAGAATGTTAAAAGAGGTGATTCTACTGCTATTGAGTATCTTTGGAAAACTAAGGTACTTACTAATTCTCTAATTGTTGTTAATGAGAAATTATCTGATAAGAAATTGAGTAGAATTGTTCTAGAAGGTTTAGGTAAGGAATATAGGCCATCTGTTATTGCTATTCATAATAGAGAATCATCAATCTCTTTTGCTGAATTACAAACTAGAATAATTCATCATGAGCAATGGATGAATACACAAATTCAGGAACATGAAAATACAGCCTATTATGTAAAGAAACTTTAACCTAAACCTTCAAATCAATCTCATATGCTTTATAAACAAACTCAATCATATGAGCCACATAAACTAATATCCTACTAATCAATTTCGATCGACTAATCAATATAAAAAAAGGAACTCTTTCAAATAAACAAAACTCAGTTCAACCAGGTGAAAAGGCTTTTGATTTTGATTTTTCCACTGTCCCTTATGGGATTTGTAGAAGATGGGGTCATTTTGCTTCTAAATGTTGGTTTAGATATGCACTTGATGATAACAATAGACCTCAACAAACTAAAATTGAAAATAGTGCTCAACCAAGAAGATATAATCAGCAACATACACCACATAAAGGAAATTTTGTTGGAATACATCTCTATGAAACTACAGAAGAAGATAAAATTGAGAATATTTCTCCTTCAGATGAAGAGGTATATGAGAGGAATTTTGACTATAATTCAGAAGAATTTGCATTTGAAGAAGCAAACATGGTTATAGTTCTTCACTCAAATGACAATAAAGTTTCTGCTACACCTATTAAGGTCCATCACACAACAACCGAGAAAGTTTGATTGGCTGATACTGGAGCAACCAGTCACATGACCAATGATTCTTCTACTATTTTGAATCAACAAGAATATAGAGGCTCAACTTCTATAATGGTTGGCAGTGGTCTATCAATTGCAATTATTTCCACAGTCTGGCATACAAGGATGGGTCATATCTCAGACACAATTCTCTCCATCTATCATCCAGAAAAAAAACTTATCTCTATTCAAGATAAACCAAGCAAGAGTCTTTGTCATTCTTGTTCTCTGGTGAAGAGTAAGCTTTTAACATTCCCTACATCTGAAAGCTCTAGTCACCAGTATACTTGATTCATTGTGGCATTAAGGGTCCTTCTCCTCAACTGATCTCCCCAGGAGACAAGTACTTTATCTTGTTCTTAGATGATTTCAGCAGATTTTTATAGATTTACCCTTTGAAGTATAAGTCAGACAGCTTAAAATATTTCAAGCTTTTCAAGACTTATCATGAGAATCTTTTCTCCACATCTATTAAGTACTTTTAAAGCGGTAGAGCCCTTGAATTATCTAAAGGAGAGTTCATAAACTACATTGAATAATGTGGCATTCTCTGGAGGAGCCCCTGTCCTTATACTCCTCAGCAGAATGGAAGAGTTGAGTTGAGAAGTAGGCAGATTACTGAAATGGGTGACTCCTTGTTGTTTCAATCAAGTTCTCCTAAGTGTTATTGGTTTGAAGCCTTCTTCAGAGTAAATCACCATTAATCAACTTCCAACCAGACTTCTTCAGAGTAAATCACCATATGAGGTACTTTTTCACAAATATTCTGATTAGTTTTTGTTGAAAACTTTTGGATGCTTGTGTTATTAGCTTCTATGGTGAGAAGCTTATTGAGGCCAAACGAGGATTTAGAAATACCCAGCAGCTGGAACCTAGAGGTTATTTATTCAATTTAAACCTCACTTGGTACAATGGTACTAGTTTTATTTTAGGGTTTGTAGTTTGAATTCAATCACTCTTAGAAGATGAAATTTAGTCAAAACTCCATAAAAAGTTGGTTTAGCTAGTAAATTTTTTGAGAATCCCAACAAGAAGGGTCATGAATCCATCAACTAGAACAACATAAAACCCAAATTTAGATTCAGGAACATAAGCAAATTTTGCATTGGTAAATATAGAAAACCAAATTGATCAAATTGAGGTTCATCACATTTAGCTTCTCCCAGATTGGCTAAAGATAAAAAAAAAGGAGAAGGATGTTGGAGAGAGAAAGAGGTTATAGGTTAGAGAGAAAACGAAAAAGACGAAAGAAATAACATATAAGAATTAATTTTTAGAGGAAGGTTAATAATGGAAACAAAAGAAATAACATATAAGAATAAGTTTATGGGCAGGGTGACTTTTCTTTTTGACTACGTTCTATGTTACAACACATGGTATTAATACATCATCAAGATGTGATAAGTTAAACTACAAACGAAAGAGGTCTAAAGCCCAACAACATAATAAAGAGGCGTAAAGCCTAACAAACTTATTATTTATACCCATTAATAACCCAAGTTCAATAACCATGGATTCCACCTCCCGTGGAAATCAAACCTGGGACCTCCTGATTTTGGAGTTTATGTCAACACTTTCAACCACTTGGGCAACCAAGTGGCGACCGACTTATAACCTCCTAAAAGAAAGGTGTGGTGGCAGGTATTGTAGCCTGGCTATAGAAAAATCCACCAGATCAGGCCCACATCTCATGTAAGATGTGTACATTTATAGACAGACCATTTGCACATGTAGCAGCTTTCCACCTCCAATGAGCTTAAAACCTAACTTTGCTATGTAGGTCATCAGTCTCATGCATTCATTCAACTCACCTTTTTCTACCAAGTTTTAACCACAAAAGGAAAAAAAAAGAGTAAAAGAAACAAAATCATTTTGGTTGTCATGTAAGTGAATGGGTTTCCATTGCCAAATTCTGAAAGCTAATCCACATATCAGAACCACAGAACCATAGTTCAATTCTTTCCTGTTAACTGAAAGAAAAATACATGATTTATACATGAATTTAGGTATCAATAAAGTAAATCTCTATAGTGAACAACCAAAAAAATCCTCATAAATGTTACATAAAATTGCTTGTACAAGAAATATCAAAGATAATAAACTTTTCTCTTTTTCCCTGTCTTCTTTCTTTCATCAACTCTGCTATAAAAATGATCATAAATATTCCAAACACCCCCAACTCAACTAATTCATTAATCTACCAAATCAGAAAGAGAAAAACTAAAGATTGATCTTCAATGGGGTATTTGAAGATCCTTCTCAAACAATTAAATATAATAAATATATATTAGATAGAGAAAGAAAAAGAGATTTACAGTCCATTGCCCTCCTTGAGCCATATTGAAATTTCAACTAGAATCTCCTTGAGCCTCCTCTAGATTGGAAAACTTCCAATCTACCTTTAGCATCAGATAAAATGGAATCAAGAGTTGGATGTTGAACCAAATACCCTTGTTTTGATGCCCATTCAAGCATAGTAAGAACTTCTGCCTCGGCTAGTTCCTCATTCTCTGGAACATGAAAAGCAATATAACATAGAAGAACCAAAGCTGGAATTTGAACAATTTGCTCCCCAAAATACACAAGTTGGATTAAATGCTTCACCCCACCTGCAACTACTATTGCATTTGAGTGATCAAGATGGAGATAGTTCCCTGTACAAGCAAATTTAGTTAGAGCAATTGCTGCTTCTCTACTAATTTCAGCTTCTTTCTCATCAAGTAATCGAACTAACGGACCGATAATTCTTGTTTCTGTCGCTCTAAATGTCCTAGCTAAATGACCCATTGCTTTTACACATGGTATCAAAAGATTCGAATCCCCTTTTTCGATTACATTTAATAACCGATCTACTACTGCTTTACAAGCTGGAGAATTAGGTTTGAATGCTGATCTTCTTAAATCTGTATCTTCTTCAGCAACAGCTGAAATCTCCATTAATGCCATTGCTGAATTAAATTGAACTTCTTCATTACCCTTTTCAAGAAGAACAGCAAAACATAGTAATGCTCTTGATTCAGTTATGCTTTTACAAATTGATGAATTACCTTTAGCTAAATACCATAAAGCTTTAGCTGCCATAGCTTTCATCATCGATTTCGTCTCTGGGTCTTCTAGTTCTCTTCCATTAGTAATACTCCCTGACGAAGAAATACTTCTCTGTTGTTTTCGACGATTACTATTCGAATGATTCACAGCTTTACTACTAGTAAGGGTCTGTGTTTGGGGGCTTGTTGACATAGTTTGCATAACCAAAGTATGCATACGATTTAGATTTTGATCCCCATTTGGATGAAGTGGGATTCTACTAGAACTCTGATCATCAAGTGATTTACTATTAGAACCATTAGAATTGATATTTACTTGATCTGGGTTGTTATGGTTCTTTGTTGCTACAACTACAGAATGAATTGAAGATAAAGCTGATCTATTACTAGCAATGGCATACTTACTGTGTTCTTGAATCGTTTCGAAAGCGAGATGACCAACTAGTAATCTAATTATATTGTTTTGAGCAAAATGATCTTGAGATTTAGGATGATTAGCTGTTAATTCAGAAACAGCCCAGGCAACCATTGATTGAACTTTCATTGGACCTTCTTTAAGAATTTTAGCAAACACAGAACAAACACCAGAATGAATCATTTGATCTACACTTTCAGGATCTTTACCTAATAATCCAATTGCCCTAGCTGCATTTTCTTGACCTTCTAATTTACCTTCTTTAATCAATTTCAAAAGAGGAAAAATCCCACCTTCTTCAATAATCAATTTACCATATCTATCATTATCTCTAGCAAGTGAAACAAGAGAAGCAGCAGCATCAGATCTATCTTCAAGTGATCCTTTTGAAAGGGTAGCAATTTGTTCCCAAATTAAACAAAGAATTGGTTCATTAGCAGCAATTGGGGGTAACCCTAAATATTGATCATCATGACTATCAGTAGGAGCTGAAACCCTAAGAAGCCATGAAACATCACCTATTGAGTTATCAAGTTGAGATGACATTTTCTTGAAAGCTGTAGCTGGTATAATAGTGAATACACGACTCATGATTCCACCATTACGACACTTGGTGATGAGAGAGAAAGCTTTATCAAGGACTTGTTCAGTGTCATCGATGATCCGGCGAGTTGGACGTTCGTAAAGATCGGAACTTGATCGAGCAGCTTGACGGAGAAGATTAGCTAGTTTTTCAGTTTTTGATTTGAGTTCTAAACATTCTTGTTTGCTTGAGTAAACATCTTCAGATGCTTTGATGATTTGATCTGTTAATTGAATCGGCCTCAATAAGATCTGTTTCACCATGTCCGCCATGACCGTTACCAACTTCAGTCGATGAAGTCAACTAAACAGAGGAATAGAGAGAGAAAGAGAGAGAGAGAGAGATAGATGAGACGGACACAGACAGACCTAATTTTTGGAGCGAGAAAAATGGGGGCACGTTAGAAATCGACTTGAAACTCTTCAACCCGAATCTAACCCGTTACTGGAAATAGATATTGATGACCATTCATGATAGATATTTCACAACAACTAGTCCATTGATCAAATGTCTTGTGGATACTTCAAGACATGTAGATGCTTCAAGACATGGAGTCCATAAACAAAATATTTTATATTTTATAGAGATTTCAAGACATGTCCATTGACAAGATATCTTATAGAAAAAATTTCAAGATATCGAACTCATAACAAAATGTATAGAGGACATTTTATTATTATCATTACCAAAAATGATGCTATGTCCGTCCAGAATCCCGGCCAGGTGAGTTGGCACTCCAACCGGGCATAACATCATGACGTGTATAGGTGGGTAAGAGTTGTTTTTCGAGTTTTTGAATTTAGTCCTTCAAATTTTTTTGAATTCACTCGACTTCTTTCCCCTCTCCAGCCATTCAACTTCGAATTTCTACTCGATTTTAGTCAATAAATACTAACTTACGAGTATATTCTTTTTTAGTCTAAAAATTGGTTTGATCAAATATTGCTCCCTAATCTTCATCTTCTCTCTCTCCTATTGCTCCATCTCTCTCCCACTGTCTTGGTCTATCAGCTTCCTTCAAAATTGAAAGAATTTGACAAGCCGTTACCAAGCGAACTTACTTGAACTTCAAAAGAAAACCCTAAACTGAATTTAAATTGAAAGCTAGTAAACCCTAATTCCTATATAAGATATAAATAGGCTTACCATCTATTGTTCTTCAACATCTTGAAGGTACTCCTGAATTGCCATTGTATGCTTCTTGTCGTCTTCAAACACATCAACCATAATATCACAAATTTGAAGATTGTTACCAACATGGAAAGTTTTCACTAATTTAAAATTTCTCTCTTGAAACAATTTCCCAACGAAACCCCAAAATTTTAGAGAGAATATTGATCGAATCAATACCGAAAAGCTAAAAACCCTAAAGCAGCCATGAAATTCAATTAGTATACCTTCCAACAATCTCTTGGAATGTATTAGTGATAATGAAATCTGCATGATTCATGGCAATTAGATCAGTTGTTAATTGACATGAGAAGTGATACTTCTGGTCCAACTTTTTCCATTACAAATCAAAATCTGGGTACTTTCCTTTTATCCAAGGCATGGGCAATGGTACACTGTAAGAAAGAAAAGGCAAAAGGATGGAAAAACTTGAATCAATCATGTATTCAAACAACCATAAATTTTTTACAATATATACCAAACCTGTGTGACTCCTAATTTGTGTGCTAGCAATGTGGCGACAAGATTTCCGTCACAGTAGTTTCCAATGATCAGATCCGGTGAGCACCAAGTTCTCACTCTTTGATCCTTCACTAGGAAATTGAATGGTCTTTGTATAGAAATATGAATTTATTTTAGCCACATCCAGGGTCTTGCCGCAATGGTAGTGTATCAGCTTGAGAGATTAGGAAGTCACTTGTTGCATTGTAGTGAAAGAGAAGAGGTGACAATGGTGGTCGAACGGTGGTGGTGGTGAGAAGTTGTTGTGGTGAAGGTGATAAAGAGGATGAAGATTAAGGGGCAATGTTTGATCATGTTAATTGTTGGACTAAAATAAAATATTCTCCGGAGAATATACAAAAAAAGATGGATTCCCTAAAGAATTTATCCCCCGGAGATTATTGTTTATTCCCCAAAGCCGCGGCCTTACCAAAAATGATGTTATGCCCGTCCGGAATCCCGGTCAGGTGAGTTGGCACTCCAATCGGGCATAACATCATGACGTGTATAGGTGGGTAAGAGTTGTTTTTCGAGTTTTTGAATTTAGTCCCTCAAATTTTTTTGAATTCACTTGACTTCTTCCCCCTCTCCAGCCATTCAACGTCGAATTTCTACTCGATTTTGGACTCGTTTTTTGCTTCAAAAAATCAACAACCAACCAAGATCAGGTAAGGTTCAAAACCAATCTTCACTCGACTTCTTCCCCCTCTCCAGCCATTCAACATCGTATTTCTACTCGATTTTGGACTCGTTTTTTGCTTCAAAAAATCAACAACCAACCAAGATCAGGTAAGGTTCAAAACCAATCTTCACTCGAGTTCTTCCCCCTCTCCAGCCATTCAACATCGATTTTCAACTCGATTTTTGCTTCAAAAAATCAACAACCAACCAAGATCAGGTGAAGTTCAAAATCCATCTTCCTCTTTCTCCAATCTCTCGTACCTCTTTCTCTCTGTTAACTCTCAAACTTAAAATCTTTATACAACTTCGACTTGGTATCGAGGTTGGATTCGAGGGTTGATGCGACCAACTTAAACCAGAGAGCTATATGTGTTCTGAAATTTTAATTATATGTTACTATATGTTATCAGTGTTTTGAAATTTTAGAAAGTAGTCTGATTTTGCCCTAAATTGATATGTAGATGTGATGAATTTGCGATAAATTTCTTTGATTATATGTTTCAAAATTTTGATTATATGTTACTCTATGTTATCAGTGTTCTGGAATTTTAAAAATTAGTTTGATTTTGCTCTAAATTGATATTTAGATGTGTGATGTGATGAATTTGCGATAAATTTCTTTCATTATATGTTCTGAAATTCTGATTATATATTACTATATGTTATCAGTGTTATGAAATTTTAAAAATTAATCTGAAAATTGATATCTAGATGTCTGTTGTGATGAATTTGCGAGAAATTGCCCTCAAATAGGGTCAATGTCATGTTATATTTTGTTTCAATCTTAGGATAATGTTTTGCATGTGATGGCTCGACTAACCGAAACATGAAGATAATAGTGTGGTTGTGTGTGTTTATTTAGATATTATTTTGAGCAAATAATAAAGGTCGCTGTATTTTTGCCAATAGAAATCAATGATACTGGATTCCGTAGAAGAAAGAAAACAGATCACGTGTGCTTGCTCGAAAGGTTTTCTTAAGGTGTTGCTTTCCAGGACTGAGCGCAATCCTAATCGATGGTTCACAAAGTGTCCCTAAGCGGTATCATTTTCTTTTACTATATTTTATATACATTATTTGAAGTATTTGAAAGTATTTTAATGTAGTTATGATCATTCACCATATGTGTATAGAGAGGATTTAATGACAAGGGATGTGGATTTTGGTGTTGGTTGGATGATGATGGACCTAAAAAGTTTCCTAAATAGGTCTACACCCACAAGTGCACGGGTGTCAATTTGCAAATTCCTGTAAGACCGAGTCGATCAACAGAGACTTAGTCAAATTCAATTTCTAACCTTAAAACTATTAAAATTTTAAAAGAAGTTGATGGTAAATGGTTCAAATAAAAGAAAAGTAGCAAATAACCTTTAAATAACAATTAAGTTGATATTCAGAAAAGGGGAACCTACGGTTTTCGAATCCACCCATATAATCAATTCTAAATATGAGGTATTTGCATTTGTTAATCAATTTTCTATTTTACTCGGGTTATATAACATTAATGGTATAAAATCCGGAATATATCATCGTTTAAAAGCAATAAAAATTCAAAATATAGGAAATTCGATCTAAGAATTAATTAACTCACATATAAATCATATCGGTAAAACTAATTATTATGGACTTCATCTAAAACCCTAGATGGAAGAATTAGTTACTCATGGCAATTATAATAAAAATCAGAAAATCAAGTAAGAAGTAAAGAGGGCAAGAAAACATAACTTTTTTTCTCGCTGGAAATGATTTCCTTCTGATTTTTCCGTCTATCCGGCAAACACACCCTAAGGGAAAACGATTTTCTCATCTTCCCGAAAATGGATTCTCTATGGGAAAACAGTTCTCTCGTCTTCTCCAACTCTCTTTCTCTCTCTAACTTTCTGTTTCTCTCTCTCTTTCTACTATAACTCTCTGTAATCTCTTTCTCTTTATGTATTAGATCTCTCTCACCAAGAAAACAGAACATAAAAGAAAAATAAAAACACAAGTGATGAAGATGATAATTTATTTTCAAAACCGAATCTCTCTGTCTAACTTCTCTCTCAACCGTGATATATCTCTCTACAATCTCTCTCTCTTCTCTCTCTGTAATTCTCTGTAAACTCTCTCTCTCTCTCTCTCTCTCTGCAAACTGTCTCTCTCTCTCACAAAGAAAGAGATTACAAGAAAATAAATAAAACAAAAGAGTGATGATGATGATCCGAGAATGATAATGGTCTCCTTCTCTCTCTCTGTTGTTATCTAAAACCCGTCATAACTCCGATTCGACTTCCGTTTTTGCCGTCGGATTCACCATTGCCTTCACTTTCCATTTAACTTCTGACTTTCACAAAATGACCAAAATACCCCTGATGCTCTTTCCTTCCGGTCTATTCCACATGAGATGAAAATGTGATAAATGCTCCGTTTTATTTCGAATCAAGCTTCATACTCTAAATAAGTTACCTAACAAGAAAAACACATAAATTATTAGAAATAAAACCCGAAAGGAACTAACTCATCTTAGTTAAGCGATCCAAATGTGACATTTTAACGCCACATCAGATGAACTTCAATTGTGTCCATGTAGGGATGGTCCTGCCAAGCTCATAACATCAAAATCTGAAGGTCGAAGATTCTATTGTTGCCCAAAGCCATCTTATGATGGAAAGCGCGGATGTGGGTTTCACATTTTCGAAGAAGATACTTATGATTTGATGACATACCGGAGGCATATACGAGAGAAGACAAAGAAGTAACCCGAATTACTGAAAAATTAATGCCTTTGAAGATACTATCATATCAACCATTACAACAATTTTATCCATAGAATTCTGTGTAACAGCAATTCATGAAACACCAATACATAAGTTTTGAAACACAAATTCATGAAATCCATAAAATTCCATGTACCGTCATATCAACCATTACAATAATTTTTTCCGTAGAAGTTCTGAAACAACAATTCATGAACCCGCACATAGAATCCAAACTTAAAACTTAGAATCCAAACATACAATCCGAACATAGAATCCAAACTTAGAATCAATAATTAACCACTGATGGGCCTAGAAAGTTTCCTAAAAAGGTCACCACCCGCAAGTATACGGGTGTCAAGTAGTAAACCCGGTAAGACCGGAGTCGATCCGCGGAGACTAAGTCAAACTCACTCTTAACCCTAAAACTAACTTGGATTTTTTTCCCATCTTGATTTTCTTGCAATTTAAACAATAATACTAAAAAAGACAAATAATAATGGTAAATGAATTAATGGGAGAAGTAGCCTAGGGTTTTGAATCTGTTACAATCAAACACAGATATTCACTCAAATCTTATTTTTTTCTTGCCTCCCCTCAATTGATTCTCTACGATTCTAACTATTGCCTATCAACTATCAAGTATTCGTCATTAAAGAATCTAACCTAAATATGACGAATCAAGATGTATGAAGTATAAGTAATGAAATATTCAAACACACTTTCAACATTCGCCTATTAACTAAGAAGCATTAGTCATTAAAGATACACCTAAACATGACTAATCAAATCAGAAATATAATCGAAGAAGAAGTTATGAATAATTTTCGAAAATCTATCAATTGAATTTATCCTTCAAACTATTAAGATAATAAGTCAATATTCATGTAAAACGTTAACTTCATCGAAACTCTAGACTAAAGGAACTTAGCTACTCATCACTAAAGAGATCACAATCATGGTGGGAGAAACAAAAATCAATAAAATAAGAGAGGGAGAAAGAATCGGCAAAGAAACAACCTTTTTCTCGTAAATTTTCCTCTAGCAGCCAAACAAAGCCTTAGGGAAGTGTATTTTCCTTCTATTTTTGCTATTTTCCAGATAGACAGACCAAACAGACCCTAAAAGAAATCGATTTTCTCATCTTCTTGGAAAATATTTCTATGTGGGAAAATTATTTTCCCACTTTTTTTCTCGTCTTCCCCAACTCTTTTTCTCTTTTTTTTTTTGAAAACTCTTCCTTTCTCTCTCTACAATTCAAAGAGAAACCAGCAATGAACACAATCCTTTTCTATCTCTCTATTCACTCTCTCTGTTTTTCTTCTCTTTCTCACAAAAGAATTGATACAGAAAAAGAATAATGAAGATGAATAACCACTGATTTTATTAAATTTCCAATCAATCTCTGCAACTACTCTCTCTCTGTTCCTTTCTTTCTCTCACAAAAAGAATGATGAACATTAAGAAGATGATAATGGTGGTGTTTCTGTTCTGTTTCTCCGTGTGAAGATGTGTTTTTTTTTTCGTCTAAAACTGAGCTTCCCCAATGGTTCTCCTTCTTTCCTTTTTAACTCGAGTGCTCTCTGTCTTCCCCAAAGAAAAGGGTATCTCCGACCATATTAGTTGCAGTTTTTTAGAGAGAGAAAATATCTTCTCTCTCTAAAAACAGCAACTCAACTCCATCTTTTCCTTTCTTAGCCGAGAACCCCACTCTCAATCGTAACTTTTCCATCTTCGTTCCTTTCTTTCCTTCTCTATCAATATCTCTTTTTCCATCTCTCTGAAGATTTATGTCCTTCTCGGTTTGATCTCTCTCGATTCAAGTTTCCCTTTTAATTTCTCTCCTCTGTTTCCTCTATATATATAACCTTCTCTGAATAGAGAAGGTTTCCCAAAGAAAAAAAAAAAAAAGCGAGAGAAGATGATAAGAAAGGATAACCACAATCTGGGACCCAATCATTCTCATACATGGGTGTTAGCTGTCGCGTGGGGATTAGCTGTAGGCTTCAAGTGAAAAGATACAATGCACTGGAAGCAGCATAAGAAGGTAACTCGCTCACATCAAAACCGCTGGATGGAACGGGTGGCACAGGAACCGTCAGATCAATGAGGGCGCAGAGATGAAGAGATCGATTCCCTGGACCATCGTAGCTACCTACGTTCAGATGTACTGGATCTCTGCCTCTTAAAGCATCCCGAGACTGTACCGATGTAACCCAACAGTATACCGAAATCTCATGTTCTCATGTTACGGATATAGGCCACGTGTCTCTGGCTGATTTGGTTAATTGATTTTTGGCCCTCAACTTTGACTTGCACTCTTTTGCTCATCCGGACTCTGATTCGACTTCCTTTTTCACCAATGGATTCGTCTCGGACTTTACTTTCATCCGAGTATAAAATCGGCCACAATTTCCAGAATACCCTAACCTCCAAATGCCCCTAACATCAATTTCTCCCAATTTCGTCTGTTTTTCACACTGGACCCTGTAAAGACACCTGAGAAAGAAAAACAAGTAATTCATCAGAGTAACTGCTCGAAATGGACTAACTAACCCGAGTTAAGAGATTCAGATGAGACATTTTCATGGCTCATCAAACATCCCCAAACTTAGATTTTGCTAGTCCTCGAGCAAAACAGAAAAATAAAACCCATTTCACCACTTTCGTAGGGAATCACGATTGCACTTAGCACGCGGAGCAAACCGTTAAACCTCTAGGTTACCCGAGAGGACGAGTTTTGTCTCGTGAGGGTTTGCAGTGAATGTACCCACAAAATTAAAAAAAATTCAAAAATCCAGAAGGGTTTAAATATGACATGGTCTAAAAATGCTTATCTGAGATAAGTTTTTGAAAGCTAATAGAAATAAAATCCAAGTCAACCAGACCATACAAATGCTAAAAATCTCTTCACTAGTAATTAAAACCCGAAGTGCACGTAACCAGCCAATATAAGTATCATTTCGGTTCCGAACAAACAAGACCTCGATCACCGTTTCAATACATTTCGCCTCGACTGTTGCCTCACAGTCATACACTCAAAAATCCAAGTCACTCAGAGATGGTTCACTCAATGTGCGAGTATGAGAATGAAGAAAAACTCAACATATTACAAAAGACGGACTAATAGTTTTTTGTAAACGACTGATCTCATAGAAAGGAAACAACCACTAATACGGGATGGGGAAGATAACCAACTCTTCTCACCTGATCTACTATCTAACAGTGTTTCCTAGAGGTCAATAGAAACTAATGATAAGGTGAACTAAAACTCCTGAGAACTCGACGTCTTCAAATCTTCAAGAACTACTTCAAGGGATAAACACGTAAACAAAACAATGACACTTCTTTTCCTTTTTTTTCGGTTTTTTTTTTCTATATGCTTCTGGTAATAAAACACAAAATGCACAACATACTTTCTTAACACTTTCCTTGGGTATAATTCTCTCCACTTTGCTTCATGCCTTATTCTCAGGGTTCTAAATAATGAGGTTCTTATCTTCCTTTAGTTGACACTGCTTTTAAGTTTCTCAGACTACAAGAGTAAGGTTCACAGTCCTGATGACATCCCTAGTGGTTGTAAAATTTAAACTCAAGAGATCAAATGAGTTCTTTTAGCATTACGAGGTTGAGTAGCTCTTCACTCTACTCGGAGTTAGCGCAGAAGAGATCACTCAAAACAAAAAGAAAGGCTCAGAATCTCACACGGGTTAAGTCTCCACTAATGATCGATTAAGTTTTCTCAGAAAAGTCAACTCTTCACCTATCTAACACTCACATGGCTAGTGCACAAACAACTCCCTTTCTCTCCTCACCCAAACCTTCAAACTTCAAGAACAACCCTCAAACTCAAGAACCCTCTTGCCTCTCTTCTCTCTCTTCCTTCTTGCCTCCTTTCCAAGGTAGAAGATGATGAATAGTCTCTAACTTGATTAAAACGCTAGACTTAGTCAACTTGACTAAGTCTTTAGACTACTTTGACTTGGGCCCAAAAGTGGGTGCTCATAAAATCTCTACACCTTCCTTCTTCTTTGGGTATTCTTAAACTTAGCTTAGATGTTGGGCTTTAAATTGGAGACCAAGGGAGTGCCTTAAATTAGTCTCTACAATTAGAACCAAAGGGGGGTGCCTTCAAGAAAAGACCTTGACTTCTATCTTTCATATCTTCCCCGTCCGAACTCCAAATTGACTTCCGTTTTCACCGTCGGACTCGTCATTGCCTTTACTTGTAATTTGATTTGCTTGAAATCTTTTTCTCTCGTTTTGGGCACATGAAATGATAGTGGTAATATTATTGCCTTCACTCTTTTTATTCCGAATTTCATGTTTAACTCCAAAAATGATACCTAACAAGAAAAACACATAAAATATTATTGATAACACTCGAAAATGACTAATTAGTCTAAGTTAGGCTCTCCAAACGTGACATTTTCGTGTCATCAGTTTGGCAACTCGTTTGCCTTTTCCTTTTGACGCAGTTTTCTTCTTCTGTTTCCCACCTTTCTTGAAACCCTTGTCCTTTTGTACCATAAGAACATCCTTCTTATTCTCCACTGTTGCTACATCCTTTTCGGTCGTTAGAAGCATGATATGAAGTTCCTCCAATGTCTTGTCTCATCCATTCATGTTGTAGTTCATCTTAAACTGGTTGAAACCACTATGGAGGGAATGGAGGATAGTATCGGTAGCCGTCTGTTGGCTATAAGGAAAACCCAGTTTGGCCAGCTTGTCAATGAGTCTGATCATGTGACAAACATGAGGCCCTACTGGTTTTCCTTTCTCGAGGCGCATGTCTATAAGTGCTTTAGAGGTTTCAAACCTCTCCAATCTCGACTATTTCTGGAACATTTCCCGAAGTTGTCGAATAATGGAGCAAGCATCCATGTCTATGAACTGCTCTTGAAGAGTTGGTTCCATGGTTGCTAGCATCAAGCACGTTACTGGCTCTGTCTTCTACCGAAGTAGCATCCAATATAGGAATTGGGGTTTCTAATACATTTTGCTTGCCTTCCATCCTGAAAACTATTCTCAGGTTCCTCTCCCAATCGAGGAAGTTGTGCTCATTCAGCTTCTCCTTCTCGAGAAGTGGGCGGAAGTTGAAATTCTCTTTTATCATCTTAATTCTACATAAAGAAATGGCAAAGTTTTAAAACTCGTTATCGTTTTTGAAAAACATTAGTTTTCACACATAATTCAATATAAAATCGTCCCCGATTGAATAAGTGATTCCAAGACCCCAGTTCTTCGGAGTAAAGCAGACTAGGGCCCTGCCCTTTGACTCCGTCGTTCCAGGTGAGTGAACTTACTTCACTGATCATACCCTTATGACTCTTGTTTGATAGATTTCATTGATGAATGACTAATCTATCCTTTTGCCTCGAGTATGCAAAACTCTTTTGTTGATCTCGTTGAGTAGAACCATTTAGACATGTAAGCCTCTTCCATAGACCTGCCCGCATTGTCCCAAGGTAGAGGAGGTACTCCGCGAAGGCCGTCCCACCTTCCTCGAACAAGGGCGCAAAGGGCGTCTTAATTCGGATAGGCACTTTACTCAAGATTACTTTTAGGGACTTTTACGCTAGTCTAGCGTTTGTTATAGTGAATTATTTACCCTAACTAACATCCAGACATAAATCGTAAATAAGTAAGTAAATGCGCGCGAGATAGTAAATCAAGCAGACATGGATCCTAGTATGACCCCTAACCTAGAAGATCTAATCTCCATTGGTTTCCTTCTTGTTTCGTCTTTTGGTTCGTCTAGATATCTATCTTTGAACCTCCATTGATTTCCCCCGCTCGCCTTTGGATTCCTTCCTTGAGTTTCTTGAATGGACTCATAGACCCTAAACTCTAATTACAAGACTCTAACGATTCGCAGATCGTATAAACTTGAAATTAAAATTAATTACAAATTATGCACCCATCTGTGCTTAAAACAAGAATAAAGAAACACTTTCTATGACCACACTAGTTTCCCACATTCACATCACATTCAATCATATAATATAAGGCTAAGAATTATATATGCATGATAATCCGGGAGATACTTTTGTCAACATCCCATGTCACATTACGGACCTTAAGTCTAAATTCGAAGAACTCGATGGTGCATTCTTGTTTTATCTTTTATGATTTTTGAAATCAACTTTAAGAAAAACTCCGTTTTGGGCTCGAGAAAACCCGGGTCAATTTCGGAAAAAACTTGGTTCGATTCTTAATGATTTCATAAATCAATTTAAAGAGAAACCCGTTTTGGCCTTCCGGATGGCCCGGATTGATTTTGAAATTATTTGGTTGGAATCGAAAGAAATTGGCAAAAACTCTCACTCGAATGATGTCCCTTTTCACGGTCCGAAAAGCCTCGAAAAAGCCCGGGACAAGTCCTAGACAGGTCCCGGCCCAAGCCCACAAAAGGGCTCGGACAAGGTCCGGACATGGCACGGCCCATAGGGCCGGCATGTCCTGGCCGAGGCCTGATCTCGTCCTGGTCGGAGCCAGGACACCAGTCCATGCACCAGACGCGTCCCAGACGCATCTGGTGCTGGACCAGACCAGCACTAGGTGTCTCAGACCTAGTCCGAGACACCCAGGACCTCCCAGACGCGTCTGGTCGAGTGTGCTCTGGACGCGTCCAGAAGTTTCTATCGCAGCTGCTGGTCCCGTCCTAGACGCGTCCAGAAGCTTCTATTGCAGCTGCTAATCGCGTCCTAGACGCGTCCAGAAGCTTCCTGGTTGCAGCTGCTGGACGCGTCTCAGCAGCTTGTCACGGACCAAAATTCGCGGCCCCAACTAACAGCTCAGGTGGCCCGGGACAGCCACATATTAGCCCCAAGGAGCAGCCCAAACAGGCCACACTTGAGTGCACCAACCAGCAGCAACACTTAGGCCGGGACAACAGCTTATTGGCTCGGCAAACCAGCCCAAAACAGCAGCCCGGGAGCTCAGAACAGCAGCCTAGACAACACACTTGGGCTGGGCTGTTTTGTGCTTAGTTGAAGGCATCATGCTCCCTCTTTGGCCCAACCCAATGGAAATCTCTAGGGGATGGGAGAAGATATTTTGGGAAGCTTCTAGGGTTGCTTGGAGCCCAAGTTTTCTAGAGAATTCCTAGGAAGCTTCCTAGCCCTTAGATGCAAACCAAGTGGCTTAATCCTAGCCATCCATTGTATAGCCAAACTAGTATAAATAGGGGTGATCCCCTCATTTGTAAATCAACAAGTTAGAGAACAAGTTGAGAGCAACCAAGTTGGTATCCAAGAGAGTGAGTGACTTGGGAAGTGTGCCCACTTGTAAAGAGTTTTTCATAAGCAATAAAGCTTGGAGTTTTCTCTTAGAGTGTTCTTGTGCATACTTAGAAGCTTTCCTTGTTCAATCATATAGTGTTGGAGCAGCCTATTAGTCTTAGTTACATAGGCATCCAAGTTAAAAAGGCTTAGACTTGTGCAGGAAGAGAAGCTACACAAGTGCCGCACGGAGTAAACAGCATAGCCAAGATTTTACCCCGTGACAAGCTGCTCTGGACTTCAAGTCCGGCCAGGAAGCTTCTTGGCCGAACACTAGGGTTTCCCAAAAAACCCTAGTTTCCAAAAAAATTTTTTTTTTTTGCAAATCTCTATTTGCTATTTTCAAAATTTTTAGAAACTTTTAAAATATTCCAAATTTTGTTTTTGGGAGTTTCCTAAAACTCAAAACAACTCCTTTTAGAATACTTCTAAAATTCCAAATTTTTGTTTTTGGGAGTTTCCTAAAACTCAAAAACAACTCTTTAATCAAACCAATTTGGATCAAAATCTTAAGTTTTTGAAAAACTATGAAGAACAAATTTTGAAATCTTTTGAAAAATCTTGAATCCCATTCAAATTTAATCAAAATTTTGTCTTCGAAACACTTTTAAACACAATAATCTATCTAGAAAAGCATGGAATTGGTCCAAAACTTAGATAAGATAGAATAATTGCAAGAGGCTCTGACGCCACTGTTCGATTTTACACCCTTATACTAATGTCAATGGCGGAAATAAGACATCTAATGTCTACATTAGTCTTCCCAGGATCACATGCATAAGCCCATAATAATACTAAGCAAAACTAGAAGATGAATACCTTATTCGCTAGTTTTTCCCTCGAACCTTTCCAATTGCTTTTGAGAAGACCAAGATCTTCAAACATAGCTCCTTTACTTGGGACACGAGCAATCAACTTGATCTCCCACCTTGTTGTTAGCTAGCACACCAATGGTGATTGGAAGAAGAACACCTTTCTTCTTTGACTAGATAGATAGTAATGGGAATTAGCTCACTTTCTCCTCTCTACTTGATGTGGTAGAGTAAGAAAGCTTAGAGAGAAATTTCACACCTTATTCTCTGCCCTAAGAGTATTTATATAGAACCCTAATGAGAATACACCTCAAAGGTTTCCTAAAACACCCTTTAGAATAAGATTTAGGGAAATTATCGAAAATAACAACTATTGATATTTTCTCAATTCCCTAAGGAGGGGGTGTCCAAACACCACGAAATTTTGCATACATATTGCTGTATATCAGAAATTCACCCTCGAAAATTCAGCTCAATCCGAGCCCTAGAAGTGCCCGAATCGGCCTAGGCCCAAAAACCCTATTTTCGGCTTTTTTGTACTATCTTTGCCTAATTCCTCTTTAGGCGTATGAGATATGTTTATGAGACACTCCCATGATTATATCTCACTCCCACTAGTCATTTCCTTGATTAAATTGTCACTCTTATGTGTAACCCGTTGTAGGATCCGATCGAACTTAGCCGCGAATTACTTCGTAATTCGACCATCGTAGTTGGTCTCTAGCTTAAACTCTACGATCCCTAAATCAATCGGACTTGATGATCTTCTACATCAATTGTCATGTCCGACAAATTGTTCGCATTGTCACCTTGGTCGAAGGACATCTCCTTCAACTCCTTCACTACAACACCCACCATTGATTCGTCCTCATCCCAACAGACAGTGGTTCAGTATATACCATCTTACCATTACCAAATCTAGGTCCAAATTCTCTCCCATCCATTCCTGCCTATCATACAGACTATACATTAAGTGATCAAGAGGTTCCATTAGCAACTTCTTCTTTGTCCTCTTCCTCACTTCCCACGCAAACAATAGATGTTTCACCTCTCTCAGTGTAACCTCTATACCCACCTCCACTTCTTCAAATGAGAACACTCATCAAATGCAGAATAGGTTTAAGAGTGGTATCACCAAACCAAAGAGTATCCATGATCATGTGACTTATTTCACCACTCCTCATGCACTTCCTGTGTCTTTCATAGTTGCTATTATACCAATCCCTGAACCACATACCTATAAGGAAGCTACTAAACATGAGCATTGGCTTGAAGCTATGAGAAAACAGTATCAGCTCTACTTTAAAACAAAACTTGGACTTCGACACCTAAGCTACCATCCATGAATATCCTTGGGAGCAAATGGATATTCAAAGTCAAATATAAATCAGATGGATCCTTGGAGAGGTACAAAACCAGGCTTGTACCTCAAGGATACAATCAGCAGGAAGTGCTTGACTATCAAGAAACTTTTAGTCATGTGGTCAAAATTCATACTATAAGGGTAGTTCTCACAATTGTTGTTTCAAATGAATGGATTATTCACCAATTGGATGCATCTAATGCCTTCCTCCATGGAGATTTGACAGAAAATGTCTATATGAAGCAACCTCTTGTGTTTGAAGATCCTCAGCATCCTAACTTGGTTTGTCACCTACACAAATCTAACTTGGTTTTTCACCAAAGGGGTTCTTGTTTCGACTTTGGAATTCATCAGAAGTAAACTCATGTTCCTCTCATCATCCAAACATGTGTTTGAGGGGGTTGTGAGAATGAAGACTAAAGAAGAAGAGACATCAACTGAATTACCTAACAAATGGTTAGAAGAAGGAAGATGGGCTCAGCTTTGTGTAGTTTAATAAACATGGAAATGACAGAGGCACTCACTTGGTGTGTGTGAGTTGTCACGTGTGAGAAGAGATTAGTTTAGTTCGTTAAGATTGGTTAATTCTGTTTTGTAACTAACTGTTTCTCTCTCTACTCTCTCTACTAACTAAATCAGTGTTGTATAAAGAGAGGTGATGTACTTCATTTACAATCAATGAATTTTTCAATAACTAATCTATTATCTTAATTTCATTATATGAAACTTGTATTCTGAATTCTTGGATTTTCATAGCCATTTAGTGCTAATTTATGTTAGGTATCATATGAAGTCGAAACAAACAACTAATATACCCAAGGGGAAAGTCCTAGCTATTTAGTGATTATCAAATGATTAAATATAAATATATATATATATATATATATATATATATATATATATATATATATATATTTAGAGAGAGAGAGAGAGAGAGAGATAGAGAGAGAGAGAGATTACCATCCTAGTGAAAGGGGAAGTAGCTGTTGGAAAATTTCCTGGGCAAATTTCTACACAAAAGAGGTTAGCTTTCTTCTAAACGAAAGACTATAAATGGAAGTATATCTCCAACAATAATATTATATGCATACTAGTTATAACGAGCCATTCAGATTCAGATAGGTTTACAAGGAGTGAAATATGAATTACATCATGTCTGGACGTCGAGCGGAGTTTATTTATATACGGTCGATCTCATGTTCAAGACTGAACTAATAGAGTTAGAACAATACAAATACTAAACCCTTTCACAGAAATTTGCAGCACACAGATTGAAGACGAGAAACCAGCAACTCATTTTTGCAAACGAAATATGATACTGCAAAACTTGCATAATTACATGACAGTAAAATCAGGTGTTGATTGCAGACATATAAAAATATAAAACAAAGCAATAAGATTTAAGATATTGTGATATATAATCATTTTCGTGATTCTAAAGGTAAGAATTAAACTCTAAAGTGTTCAAGCATAATGATATGTAAAATAACAAAAGCACATTTAGGCAAGCAAATTTCCAACAATGAATTAACTTTTCTTGCATGTGGCAATACTTGTATGTTATTTGATATCTTATTTTCAGCCAACCTAGTAATCTTTCTCATGTTATCTTAGTCCTAGCAAAAAAAACTCACTTTCATTGACAGAATGACCTAATTTAACTTTCCACCCTCTTTTCCATCACTAAACGGGTAAACAGGTGAAGAAAAGTTCGTAGAGTCTAATTATAAGCAGCTATCTTCAGTAGTAGTGTTTTAAGACATAATACCATTGTCCAATGGAATACCTAGCAGACTATCACCAGTGGTTACATTTTAACGCCGACTCAACTAGTTAACCTGGCAAATATAAACTTGTTAAACATATGCACCCTCTGAAGGGCAAATGTACCTCCTACAGTTTAAATAGTTTTCGACATGAATTCATATTTTCAGTTTTTTGGATCAATAACCTGCTAATTTTGTTTGTCCTCAATAGTCAGCTTCAAGATCTTGACAAGAACTCAGTAGAGAACAGTCATTTCGATCTTAATAATTAAATCGCGAGCATAAGTAATCCCTTCCTGAGAAAATTTCAGGCTCTTTCTGTTAATATATCCACAACAATAAGGGAGTCAGAATTGAAAAAAAAAATCTCATCTCGAATTTGAGCTCCGAGAGACATCAAGTCTCTCAGTTTCATGGAACCGTCATCTAAAATAAGCAAGTAATTAGATAATCTAAATAGAACTATAGAAGCATATAATCATCAGTACTATCGACAGACAAACTATGTTGCATCTGCCTCATTAAGTAAAGCTGGACTTTTTCTAGCTTTTTTCGAACTTCAAGTCTTAATTCTATGAGAGGTTTAAGCATCAAAGGTATTCCAGTGGGAGATAATCAAAGAAAATGCACAAGAAAAAAGACAGCAAGCGAAAAAGACAGGTTTTTTTTTCTGCCGATTGTTCCAATAACCCACCGCTCTTGTTCGTCCTCAACAGTCGGTCAACTTCAAGATTTTACCAACTATCAAAAAGGAGCTTACGATTCATCGAAAGATATTACAGTTGCAAGAATGTCTGCATGATGACAAAATTAGGAAAGAAACTTGAATCAAGCAATATAGG
>BEHA01050393.1:308778-321260 GCA_002897215.1 Eschscholzia californica subsp. californica | reverse complement strand
GGAGAGAGAAAAAAAAATAAAAAAATTTTTGTTTTTTAGTTTGAAGGTCGCCGGCCGGAAATTTGGCCGGCCGGCGACTTCTGCCGGAGAAGGTGATGAGGTGGCCTAATAGATGAGGTGGCGTGACATGGCAGAGAGAGAAAAAGACATGGAGGAGAGAGAGTGACGGAAAGTTAAAGTTAACGGTTTTAGGGGGCCATATGGGTATTTCTCGTAAAGTAGGGGGCCAGGCGGGAAGCTGGTCACAAAGTAGGGGGCCATTAGGGAAATAACCCTTCTAAGAAAGAAACTAGTTTTGGTTTTATCACCGTGCCAAAGTCTGATTAGGTTTTCTTATTCTCTTACATTATTCTAATTAATTAATTAGTCATTACATTTAGTTGTTATGAATGAGCGTACATAAGTTACGGAGTTTCGCAAGTAGTATATGAATATCTAGTTAATAGTTAATTATGTAGTAAAACGGGAAAAACAAAAAAAAAATCTTGTTAACCAGTATCGATACAAGACAATACTAGGAGCAAATGTCAAGACATAATATCTTTCTAGATACTGAGTTTTATTACATTGCTATTTTCTTACTTTACATCCAATAGATGTTATTTGCTAGAGCTACCTCCTTTGCCGGCTTGAGCCGATCAGTGTAACTAGGACTTCTCCTTAGGACTTTGGTGAGGGGTCGGTTTTTACTCGAGTAAAGTTCAGTTTAACTAGGACTGCTCCTTAGGGCCCTCGGTTGTCGTCGTAGCTACGGAGGCTATCCTGTCACTGATCGTGGCTTTCGCTTAGCAGGCCTGTTTAAATTAGGGCCCTTGGTCGCTGCTCTCACCTACCAAGGCTGCCTTTAGGTCCCCTGGTCGTGGCTTTCGCTGTCAGGGCTACCTGCTCGATTCAGAGCGAGATGAGTTTAATTAGGACTCCTCCTAAAAATATTCTATTTTGCTAGATAAAATAGGTAGCTAGTTGTTGAAAATATTTTATTTTACTAGTTAAAATATGTAGTGGGCATCGCTACTTTTCTTGCCTAGAGGCTAAAATAATATATATATATATATATATATAGATAAAATATGTAGCTAGTAACACTATTTTTCTTGCCTGGCGGCTAAAATAATATATATATATATATGTAGGTACTCTGTGTGAGCAATACTGACCTTGGTGGCGCTATTCCTACATGTTCACGGTATGATCGAAGTCAGTGATATTTCCAGTGCTTGGAAGGGTGGGAACCGCTTCTGGCCGTCGACAGTGTCAAGCTGAAATGGCGTAATCTTCCCTGGCTGCCGCTTGATCTCCTTTTATTGTTCCTACCAGATTCGTTCCCGGAATTAGGAATTTCAGAGCTAAGTGGTCCAAAGAGATCACAACTCGTGATTCCTTCAAGAAGTTCCTTCCTAGGATAATGTTTTACGCGTGTAGTTCGTCGATGATTACGAACTCCATCATTAGTGCTCGGCTGGTCGTCCCTTCTCCGATGAGTATAGGTAAAGTGACCTTTCCCCCTGCTTGTAGTCGATCTCCGCCGAAACCTGTCAAGTAATGATTATAAGTCTCTGTAGACGGTAAAATGTCTAGGGGTCGGAAAGTCTGACAGTCATCGGGTCGACGGTCAAAAGTCCTGTCGGATCGAGTCGGATGCTTCGGGGACCGGCTACGTGTCGAAAAAAACCTGCACACAAAACGAGAGAAGAGATCGTGAAGCCTCTGGGACACCAGGATGGTGCCGGCCTAAGGGGGCTCCGACGGTCAAATCAGATACTCGATCAAATATAAATGAGAAAGTCGAAGTGGGCAATAGAAGGGTAACCGTCGTCGGAGTGCTTAGGTGTCGTGGCTCGTGGAGTTGTCGGAACAGATCCCCACGGTAATGATATACTTACTGTAATTAAGAAGGTGATGGTGATGATATATTGTCGTTAACTTGCTAGTCGTAAGTGAACTTGCGATAAGGTGCTGATCGTAAAGGGATCAGCAATAAGGTGCTGGTCGTAAGTGGATCGGACGGTGAGAATCGCTGGATGGATGATGACGATACGCCTAGCGTCTTATCGCTAGGTGAGTGATGCGGTGAGGAGGTAGCCGTATTAGGATGGTGATACGGCCAGCTAGTTACTGCGAAATGGTGTTACGGCCAGCTAGTTACTGCTGGATGAGAGAAATATGAGACCTGAGAGCTTTCTTATGCGATAAGGTGGTGGTGGTAATGGTGTTGATACGACTAGCCAATTACTGTTCAATTCGGGACTACCAAGCTCTTATCTCCCAACTTCTAAGACGATGAGTCAGAGACTTTGGAAAAGTGAAGAGCTCTTTGAGAGGCTTATCGAAGGGAATTGTAGTGAAGATGGATTACTCGAGTATTGCAGTCGAATATTGGATGCCCTTGTCTGAGTTTTGCTTCTCGTATTTATAGTGGTGGAGAGGGATTGCCTTGATGACAACCAGCTAGTAACCGACGTATTTATTCCGTGTCATTACTCCTGAGAGATACGTTAAAGGCTAGAGGATCTGACCGTCAGATGAATATTCGAATTTCTCGAGGGACGGCCAAGATGTTACCGCGTGTGCGGTAAGCTACTGGCCGGTAACGCCCGTCTTTAAGTGGCAGATACGGAATATTTACCACTAGTGCGGTTATGGATTGCGCAATAACCCTCTAGCCGTAAGATTGCCTAGTACTGGCAGGTAGTTATCGCGTGACACGTGTCAGATACGCTTAGTGCCAAGCGGGTATGGATTCGGTGACCGGAGTAGCGACTTGGGCCATTATCGGGCCTTCTTATTTAGCCTTGCGGGTTTTACCCTTACAAAGCGGTTGTTCCTTTATTCTACAGGCACCTCGTGGGGCGGATATTTGCCCATACAGTCTCGGTGTGATGTGCCCTCACCTGGAGTTTTTTGGAGGCATGTTCGGCTTATGATCTCTGTGGAGCTTCCCGTGTCAACTAGGATACGCCCTATTCTTCGATTGGCAACCAGCGCTGTTATCACTAGGGGGTCTGCGTGAGGCGTAATTACTCCTTTCAGGTCATCATTAGTGAATATTATCGGAGGTGTGGCCTCGTTTCGCACCATGATGATCTCCAGATCCTTTCGTCGTCGTTTGTTACTTCTGTTCTCTGCTTGAGTTGGCCCTCCAGATATGACGTTGACACTTTTTTCACCCTCGGATCCGGATTTCGTTTCCGCCTCAGTGAATATTACCACCAGAGTTTCTGATATTTCGCCGAGCTCTTTCGCCAGTACTGTCAAGCGTCTGATTGCTGCTACTGCTAGGGTCGTGTCTCGAGCTCCCTGGCTCTCAGTCTGGTCTTTTTAACGCGAGTTGGCGGCCCTTTCATCGGAGGGCTTTCCAAACGCGTCGAGGAGAGCTTGGGTGAGATCAGTAAAGTTTCTTGTTTCTGAGAGCGACCTTATTCCTGAGAATGTTGGGCCTCTCAGGTCGCCTGCTGTTCTGGGATTTTTACCCAGTAAGGATTTCAAGCTTCTGCTACGTCTAGGTCGTTCTAAAGCTCTGTTATTCTCTCTTCTTGTTTTCTTCTTTCAACCTTAAGCCTCTCGAGGGCTTCTGAGATCATTATGAGGTATAGAGATCCTTCTCGGTCTTCACCGGGTTTTCGTTTTTCTGCTGGCATGTCTGCCTGTAGGTCTTTTAGGAAAAGATGATTAGTTCTGAAGAAGTATTGAGTAGGATTCGAGTTACCGAATGTGGTGATTTGCTGGAGAAATCCCCTCCTTCTAGCGTCAAATGCTGATGTCGAAAATTGGCTCCCGGTTGAATCAACATGAAAAAGGGAGTTGATGCATTACAGCCTCCGTTATGATAGAATATTCTGTTTGGAGAGGTGAGATTCCTCTGTTTAGCTCTGCTTCTCTGCTCTGCTCCGCTCTTTTGCTCCGCTTCTCTGCTCCCTGTTTCTTGCTCCAGCTCTTAACTCCTTGCTCCAACTCCTGATTCTTTGCTCCTGTTCGTCTATTCCAGTAGGAAAAACTTGCAAAGTGTTCGAAAACCGTTCCAACGCTCAAGACAGTCAGGTTGCTCTTTACAGTAAAAAAATGAATATTGATTGATCCTTTTGGGGGGCGAGTTATGAGAACTCTGAGCTTTTGGGTGATCTTTTGGATGAAGAGATTGTAGGGATTTACACCCTTCTACTAGTGCTTATAGCGGAAATATGACATCTAATGTCTACACTAGTATTCCCAGGATCACATGCAAAACTAGTAATTAATCTAATGGAGATAGTAGATTACCTTAATCGCTTTTCCCTCGAACTAGTTGAATTGATTGAAGAAGACCAAGAGCTTCAAGTGTAGCTCCTCTACTTGGGACACGAGCAATCAATTTGATCTCCCACCTTGTTGTATAGCTAGCACACCAATGGTGGTTGGAAGAAGAACTCCTTTCTTCTTGACTAGATAGATAGCTTGGGAATTAGCTCACTTTCTCCTCTCTACTTGATGTGGTAGAGTAAGAAAGCTTAGAGAGAAATTCCACACCTTATTCTCTGCCCTAAGAGTGTTTATATAGAACCCTAATAAGAATCCACCTCCTTCTTAGGTTTCCTAAAACACCCTTTAGAATAAGATTTAGGGAAATAGTCGAAAATAGCAACTATTGGTATTTTCTCAATTCCCTAAGGAGGAGGTGCCCAAACACCACGAAAATTGGCAGATATAATGTTTATTACATCAGCAACTAACCCTCCAAAATTCATCCCAATTCGAGTCCTAGAAGTACCCGAACCGGTCTAGGCCCAAAAACCCTGTTTTTGGCCTTTTTGTACTATCTTTGCCTAATTCCTTTTTAGGCCTATGAGATATGTTTATGGGACACTCCCATGATTATATCTCACTCCCACTAGTCATATCCTAGATCAATTTGTCACTCTTATGTGTAACCCGTTGTAGGATCCGATCGAAGTTAGCCGCGAATTACTTCGTAATTCGACGATCGTAGTTGGTCTCTAGCTACAACTCTACGATCCCTAAAACAATCGGACTTGATGATCTTCCACATCAATTGTCCTATCCGACAATTTGTTCGCATTGTCACCTTGGTCGAAGGACATCTCCTTCAACTCCTTCAGAGATCGTATCCTGTGAAGGACAAAGTGGGGGGCCTTTTATAGGCGATGTTAGGCCGACTATGATTAGTGGCGGTGGTGAGGCGGTTGCCGTCAAACCAATATAGAAGTTACCTCTTCTACGTATCTAGGGTTTCTCTTCGAGTCTATCCCGGATCTTTGATAAGTAAGAGTTCCTAAGTTCAAGGATATTTCGTTGATATCTTGCCGGATTGATAGACTCTAAAGGAGAAGTTTCCTCCTTTAGATACGTGGAGTCCAACCGAGCTTAAACACTTCTAGATGTGTAACCGACTGAGATCTTCCTGGAAAGTCCGGGATTAAGTCATTAGGTCGCGCAACGCTGATATCTTCCCAGTTCTGGGCGTAAGATATTGGCCGAACCTGTGGAGGCCCCCCTTATTCCTTTAGAGACCCTAGGGCTGATCTGTCCATGCCAAGGGCGTTTTGTGCAGAGTTGGTTTCTTCTGGACGATCTCCCTGTTGTGGGAATGTGTGGTAGACCATCAGGGATTTTAGCTGTCCTGCTGCCTTAAGCCGAGCTGTTCCGAAAGACTTCTGGTCTGATCTTTGACTCTTTAGACTTTAGTCAACGTTTGGACATTTTATGCATCATCAGAGATCAGTGTAAAAATGCAGAGTTCAGTTTATTAAATTTATGATTAGTGCACATAAAAAACGTATTATGATAGGATTCAAAGTAGTATCTACTTTAATGGGTACAACGACAAAAGGGAAAAAAGAGAAGGAAAACATGTACAATTGCACCAGATGGGTAGCTCGTATTGTCGATCTTGTTTATTTTGTCGGGAAATTTTCCTCCCACGGAACTCTTGTATCCCAAGTTATTTAAATACTTAAAATCTTTGCCGCCAATGATTTGGTTCAGATGCGGGCATAAGTCGAGAAAGCATTAGGCACACTTCCACTCCCCCTCTCCCGCCCTCATATTACGGGATTAAGGTATCAAACCCACTTGCGCAGACTTCTTTCTCTTTACCAAAATCTAGGACAGACTTGATATAATTTAGAGTCAGAGCATGACTTAGGAGCCTACACTCGTACCGACCTCCCATTTTTTGGGTTGAGTGGCAAAGTTCTTTCGGATTCACCTCCATGGTGACTTAACACGGGTTGACTCATTGAGCTCTTACTCTTTTCTTGACTTATTGACCTTAGTCAACTTATGATCTAATTTTTGGATCATTAGTCATTATTATTGTTAAAAAAATGATATTAGTATTATTAATTTTTTTATTAATTTATTATTAATATTATTATTAATTCCTTTTATTATTAATAATACGAGGGATGGGTTTTAAGTCCAAAATCGCATGATCAATGAGTCTAGAGACCAAAGATAATTTGAAATAGAAAATAAATCCACTCAAAGTAAATTACATGTCTATCCTCTCATTCTCTTTTACTACCTAACCTATCCTAAGTTAAAATAAATAACCCAAAATAAAATATACCATAATATTTAAAGATTCATTAAATGATTTCCTCAAAAACAAACTTTCTTTCTGGAAAAAGAGTTGCCTTTTCCGTTTAGCATAATACTTTGTTTTAAATTTCCCATTTCTATTAGAATTGGGTCAAATCAAACCGAGGAAATAGAGAGAGAGAGCATCGTCACTTTCTAATACACAAATTAGGTTCTGATTTCATTCATCATCGACGCCCAAATCAAACCGAGTGAAAAGGTGAAAGCATCGAGTGAGAGAGACAGAAGAATCGATTGTTGGTTTCATTCATCATCTACAGTAGTGAAGAGTAAGTAAATTGCATTTAGTTTTTCATCCTTTTGGTTGTTCCTTTAACTTTTCTTATGATTTAAATTGATTTTTACAACACAAAACGAATTAGGTTTGATTTGTACAACTTTTCTTATGATTTAGTTTTATGAAATTGATCAGCTACTAAGAAATTTCTAGGGTTTAGTTGTTTCAAAGTGGATTAATGGAAGCTATTTTTAAAACCCTAAATCAGTTCACAGTGAAGAGTAAGTTTCTCATGCAACAAGAAATTTCCAGGGTTACCTTGTCTCTGTTGTTGTATAATTTCTTTGAAGAAATAACATCTAGAGTTTAATCTCTTTATAAAGTTTAGTTACTACTACATCTTCTCTAAAAAAATTAATTTTAGTCCGACAATTTAGGTTTCTATCTAATTTAGGTTTTTGTATTGTAGTTATAATGATTATTTCAAGCATAGTTTTAGATATAGAATATAGTAACTTTCAATAAAAAGTTAATATTTTGTCTAGCATTATGAAGTTTCTTATAAAATTTTATCAATGGTTACAACCCAAATCCGATTTTTTGACAACCATAGAACATTATATGGTGTAATATGGGTAATAGTTCCAGAATATATCGGATTTGCATAAATAATTTCCTTTTTTTGTCTAGCATTTTTGAAGTTTATCACAGAACCTTTGAATGGTTACTACTCAAAACTAGTTTCATTAAAAAAAAAACTGACTTGTTTGACTAGCATTTTTTAGTTTCTTATAGAAACACATAAATTGTGGCTACCCAAACTTGTTTGTATGTTATTTTGGTTAACACACATTTGTAATTTAACTAGTATATATGTTTTTTGTTAGTCATTTTGCAGATTCAGACAAATGGTAAGATTAAAGCTTCAGACCGACAAGAAAGTCGAGTGTCGAACTTCGGTGGCTGTAAAGGATAGTGTAACTCAAAAATCCGAGGTCAGATAATTATGGAGAATCAAGTGAAACCACATCGGGCAGTGTTTGAGCTTCTATGCTACTTCAACACTAATAAAAAGAAATTTATATTTGGAGGAGTGGAGTTAGAATTTACTCCTGTGGATGTCAAAAATGCTACTAGAACGTAAAAAAATGCTAGTAGAATGTACAAAATTCATTCAGGAGATGCTAGTAGAATGTAAAAAATGCTAGTAATATCAATAAGATGCTAGCAAAATAGTAATTGTTTTTTAAATATTCTCCTGTAACAAATTCATTCAAACAGATGCTAATAAAAATGTAAAAAAACTCTATTAGAATCAATAAGATGGTAGCAAAATAGTATTTTCTTTTTAACCTACTATAACAAATTCATCTAACAGATGCTAATAGAATGTAAAAAATGCTATTAGAATACAAAAAATGTAGCAAAAATAATTTCACTCTATATAATTTTTTTATGAGATAAAGATTGTAGTGATAGAGATTTCAACATTCACTTTTTACCAAAAAGTGATAAGAAAATATTACATTTAAGTTTTTGGTTAGACTAAAATAAATTTTTTAAGAAGATTGCAGTAATATAAATTATGTTAATAGAGATTTATAGATTCTAACGATCAATTTAATTTGGACATACATGATAGGGGTGGGAATCGGTCCGGACCGGTCGGTATCGGACTCTAACTTCATCGAACCGGTCGACTCGGACATAAACTGTTGGTGACCACCTACTTACTCGGGCGGACTCGGACGGTCACTCTCAAGAATTCTTTGTCCATTGACCGTCCAAGACCGTTTATTTTACCGATCCAGTCGGACACCGGACGGTCTCGGTCCGGACTTTCCAATAAATTTACTTAATTCAGAACTTTATTTTTATTACCACAAACAAAATTACTTATAAATGAAGATGTTTAGCCAAGAAATCAAAAGTAAATATAAAACAGAAAAAACACAGTGGATCATCATTTGACAAGATATAATTAAGCCATGTACTAATGTTTGGTCTTCCAGAGGACTATATGACTATAGCCAACGATCATCATATATTCATATGTCTATAAAATTCAACGGTCAACTTCTAAAAATGAGGACAGTTTAGTCGGTCAACCTATTCGGTCACTCGTACCGGTCGGTCAGCGGTCGGTCCTTCGACATAGAATTTTGACCGTGACCGTCCGCCAATTCTTTCGGGCCGGTCGGACACTGATCGTTATGACCATCGGGTGTCCATGGACACTTTTTATCTCAGTCGAACGGGTCGGATAGCGGTCTTCCGGATCTTTTTCCCACCCCTAATACATGATGAGACATGAAAATGTCCCATCTGAATCTCTTAATTCGGGTTAGTTAGTCCAGTTCGAGCGGTTACTATGATAATTTGTTTGATTTTCTTTCTCAAGTGTCTTTTACGGAGTTCGGCGAGAAAAACAGTTAAGATTGGGAGAAAGACACACACGAGGGGCATTATGCTCATTTGTTGATTCTGGTATTTTGACCAACATTGATGATTTGATGAGAAGTGGGGTCCATGACGAGTCCGTAGGCGAAAACGGAAGTGAAATCGGAGTTCGGGTTAGAGAAATAGAGGAGGTCAAAGTTTGGGTCAAGAAATCAATTGACCATGTACTAAGAGGACCCGTGGCATGGATCCAATGGAACGAAGGGGTTGAATCTGACGGAAACTGGAAACAGTCGGGACGCGGTCGGGACATCGGTGTGCTGTGAAGGTTAGAAACAAATCCTCCTCTGGAAATGATTCCATGTGACGCGAAGCTTGGTACTATCGTATTATTACGAGATCTGACGGACGAGAATAATAGATACGATTCTGACGCTGCTACACCGAATCATTGCATTCCTCATGCTAGCTGTTACTGACGGAATCTCCGCTACAGTGTTTATGGGCGCAGGGTATTATGATACTCCTTTAATGCGGAACAGAATCCGACGAACCTCACAACGTCCGCTGGTATGTTTTAATCTGAACCATGCGACGCAGTTCGTTGAATTACATCGTGAAGCACCATATCGGTGCTTGTACCTGCCAGCAAAAACCGCACCTGGTTTATTCCCAAAATAAAGGACACTTCTATTTACTCTCTCATCTCCTTCTCTTATCTCTCTACAATTTATAACTGAATATAGATGAGAAGAGAAGTGAATCTTTCACAACAGGGAGGGTCGACAAAACCGGAAGACCTCGGTTGGTGATTGAAGAAGAAATTAAAAGAGGAGAGAGAGAATAATATTGAAACAGAAAGGAGGAAGGGATAGTCGGATAGAGAGGGTTGGCGAGTTTATCTCGGATCCGGATTTGGGGGAGGATTCGATTTTTATTTGTGGGTCTATAAAGGAGCAGAAGAAGAAGAGAGTAGAGGACGACAGGTTTTTCAGAGAGCAAAAGAACAGTAGAGAGAGAAAGAGAACCGAGAGCTTATCATTCTAGGATCATCACTTATCTTTGAGTTTTGTTTTTCTTTATCTTGTAATCTGTTTTCTTAGTGAGAGGGAGATAGATTGTAGAGAGAAGGATATTACTGAATTAGAGACAGAAACAGAGAAGTTCGGTTTTGAATAACTATTAGCTCCATTTTGTTTTTGATTTTCTTTCTTTGTTTCTGTTTTCTTGGTGAGAGAGAGATAGAATATATAAAGAGAAAGAGATTACAGAGAGTTGTAGTAGAAAGAGAGAGAGAAACAGAGAACTTAGAGAGAAAATACTGTGGGAAAATAGTTTTCTCTCGGATAATCCATTTCCGGGAAGACGAGAAAATCATTTTCCCGGAGGGTGCGTTTGGCAGAATTCTTGGAAAAACATAAGGACATCACTTCCCTAAGGCCCTGTTTGGTTCGGAAACAACAGAAAAGTTAAGTTTCTTTACTCTTTTATTTATATAAATTATAAATGTTTATCTCTTCTAGCATGAGTAGCTAAATCTTGTCTATCTAGGATTTTAGATGAAGTCCATAATGAGAATGTTATCGTTTTGATTTATATGCAAGTCAATTAATGTTTAGATTAAAATCTTAGTATCTTTTAAAAACTTTATTGCTTTTAACGATAACACTTTCCGGATTTTAGAGCGTTCATGTTATAGAATCTGAGTAAAACAAAGTACTTAGTTGACTAAGGCAAACACATCGTCTTTAGGATTGTCACGTGGACGGATTCGAAAACCCTAGGTTCCTCTTTTCTGAATATCAACTTATTTGTTTTCTTTTGAGGTTATTTGCTATTTTTATTTGCTTGAATCAAATTACCATTACTCAACTTTTGAAATCATCATAGTTTTAAGATTAGAATTGAGTTTGACTTAGTCTCTGAGGAACGAACCGGTTTTACCGAGAAATTACAACTTGGCACCCGTGCACTTGCGGGTGTAGACCTATTTAGGAAACTTTTTAGGCCCATCAAGTTTTTGGCGCCGCTGCCGGGGACTTAGTTTAAATTTGATCTAATTTTATTTCTATTTTTGGTAAGTTTATATTTTTGGACACTTTTACTTGCTTTTCCGTTTTTGGTGTATAAAAAACACTAAGGAGCAAAGGAGAAGGCGCAACAAGGAGAGGAGCTCAAGAAGAAGAATTTACATTTTTTGTTTTTTTTTTATTTTTATTTTTTATTTTATTTTTTGGTGAGAGAGAGACTTTTAGACTTTCTAGTTTTATTTTTATTTTTTTATTTTTTAAAGTTTGACCCTAAATTGGAGGGCTTAATTAAATTGTAACCGAAAACCAAAACGAAGCCTCGGGTTGGAACACTCGGGTTGGAACACTCGCGGGTCATCTTCAAAGGTCATCGCCCGTCTTGAACGAGAGGTAAATTTCTTGAACACCCACGAATCTCCTGGTAGTGGGTATTTGTGTGAATTCGTGTGCTTAATTGCTGTGACCGGACTGTTTAGTGTAATCATTCTAGTAAGGGCACTAAACCCCAGTTACAAGATAGGAGACGGATTTCATCACCGTTCTCTTGCCCACATAGGTAACAACATTCACGATCCTAAACCTCACATAAAAAGCTAAAATCTGATTTAGACATTATCCCCTAAGATCTCGAGCTCATAGGATCTTTGAAACGATTCAGGGACTTAATATTTATTTGGGCATTCCTAAAGGGAAAGTTCACTCAACTCTTTATAAGGTTGCCTCGAGAAGAGGAAACGTTACCAAGTTGGACGGCTATCACAACGTTTATCGTTGGTCATCTCTAGGAGTTGTTTGATCGTAGTACTTGGACGGAGTAACCCTCATAAACATTATAGTTCAAGCTTTGTTACGAAGTAGGAGCTGTCTAGATTTGTAGGGTGAATCTGACAAACCTGTCTATTGTCTAGATTTTGTTTAGGTTGCTTGGTGGAGTCAGACTGATTGTGTTTGCTTTCCTATAGGTTTCTCGTAGTGATTCTTTGGTTCGAATATCCTTGGTCGTTGGGCTCTAGTTTATGCCCAATAGATATCGTGATAAGAGAGGTCGTTTCATCAGTAGAGAAGCACATTTAAGTAATCTTTTAGCGAATCTCTCTTTGAGTGACAATATGGGTGAAAATCTAAACCAAGCCAGGGATGGAAATCAGCCTATGACACTCAGGGATTACATGAATCCCACTAGAACGTGTCAACCGTCATGCATACAGTTACCCCAATGCACGACTCAATTCGAGTTG
>BEHA01050393.1:289291-308330 GCA_002897215.1 Eschscholzia californica subsp. californica | reverse complement strand
AAACCGCCGATGAGTGTATGGCATTTCTAGAAGAGTTGGCTGAGAAATCCCAGCAATGGAAACTTCTAAAGGACCTCTTACTAGGGCTAATCCTACTCCGAATAAAGGTGACATCTATAGAGTTGATGAGTCAGATCTAAAACTCGCCACCATGACGAGAAGGATAGAAGCCCTAAAACTTGGTCAGCCTAAAGCACTCAGGGAGGATCCCACTCAAGCCATGAGTGTTGGAAATGAATCCATCTCTTATCCGTGCTCGGTCTGTGGAGACCCATCTCATACGGGAAATAAGTGAAGGGTTTTCACCTAGTGTATCTCATACACCTAATTGTCTATTAGTGTTGGTAGCGGAATCTCAAACATCATATGTTTAACACTAATCCAGGATCTATACATGAACATACCAATGAACTAGATTGGAAAGAAGATTACCTCTTAATCGCTTTCCCACGAACTAAATTCCGATCAGTATTCGGAAGATAAGAGCTCCAAGTGTAGCTCCTCTACTTGAGACACCGAATAATGACTTGAACTCCCTCCTTTCAGTCAGCTAGGACCTTCTTGAAGGTTGAGATGAAGAACTCCTTCTTCTTGACTAGATACTTGAGAAAACTCCTTTTCTCTCTCTCTCTCTGAGATGTATATTCTGAAACTCTTTCAGACTTGGGAAATTTCTCTCTTGAAATTGCCTCTCTCTTTAGGTTGAATAATTAGATATATATAGAATTCCCTAGAAGAGGTATTAGACTCAAACTAGGATTCCATAAACCTAATTATTAGGCAACACCCAAAATACCCTCCATTGGGTCACTTAAGTGTGGCCGGCCAACATAGCCCTTTATGGGCTTCCTTGGCCGGCCCACTTAGGGCCTAGCCGGCCATCACATGGCCGGCCCTATTGCCTTGGCCGGCCATCACATGGCCGGCTTTCCTAAAGCCATTCCGGGCCTCCCTTTTGGGCCCGGACATGTTTATCCCTTTCGGACTTCTCCGAATCTTTCTGGACTTACCAATAACGGATCCAATCCACTTATTTGCCATTTCCCATCTAGTCAATTCTCTCCGTTCAAATCATTATTCTGTTGTGTAACCCTTGTAGGATCCGGTCTATGTTAGCCGCGAATCAACTCTTGATTCGACGATCGTAGTTCGCTTCTAGCTAAGCATTACGACCCCTAATTGGACCGGACTAATGATCTTCCGAATAAGGTCATTAAGATCCTAATAGCCAAATTGCACGCATTGCATCCTTGGTCGAAGGACACTCCTTCGGAAGGATACCATTCCTTCAGACTTCAGGCACCATATCCTTCAATAAGTGTACCCTATTCTTTGTTCCTGACGAAAAAGAGCATGCTAATGCTCTTTATCTAAACTCTAGGCAAGATAACCGTCAGAAATATGATCCTTATTCGAACACTTATAATCCGGATTGGAGAAATCATCCCAATTTTTCTTGGTCAAAGGGTCAGGGTCAAGGTCAGATTAGTAGTTCGATGAACCCTCCTGGGTTTAATGCTCCTAGGAATCCTTATGCTCAAAACTAGGGTCAATCTAGTATCCAATATCCTTCTCAGAACAAAGAGTCTTTAGAGGAAACCATGAAGCAGCTAGCTAAGGCCCAAATGGAGTTTGCACAACAGACCAACCAGACTATATCTAGTCTAAGAACCGAGGTAGGTCAACTTACAGAAACCCTTAGGCAGAGAGAACAGGGTATATTTCCTAGTCAACCAAAGCCAAATCCGAAGGGTAAAATGTCGATAGACCAGGCCAATGCAGTAACCACCCTTAGAAGTGGTAGGGCAATTGACAATAAGGTAGGAGTTCCTGAAGATAGTGAACCAAACTCTGAACCACCAACCTTACCAACTAGTACCCCTAGTAAAGAGCCTGTGAAGGCTCCTGAGTCTGAAAACCTACCCATTGTGCCTGAGCCATATGTATCTAGAGCCCCTTATCCTCAGCGTCTGGTAGAACCTAAGAAAAGTCTCAGTTTGAGGAGATAATGGAAATGTTCAAACAGGTTAGTATTAACATTCCATTATTAGATGCTATTAAACAGATCCCATCTTACGCTAAGTTCCTTAAAGACATATGTACTAGAAAGCGTAAGATGAACGTGCATAAGAAAGTCTTCTTGACTAATCAAGTGAGTTCTATTATCCAACAAACTCTTCCATCTAAGTACAAAGACCCAGGAAGTCCTACATTACCATGCACCATAGGGGAACATGAGATCGAACGAGCATTATTAGATCTAGGTGCTAGTGTTAACCTTCTTCCTTACTCGGTGTACTTACAGTTAGGTTTAGGAGAAATAAAACCCACTCCTGTAATTCTCCAGTTGGCGGATCGGTCTATTAGGCGACCACGTGGAATAGTGGAAGATGTTTTGATAAAAGTTGGTGAATTCATCTTTCCTGTGGATTTCATCATCTTGGACACCGAACCAGTTCGTGATACCCAAAGTCAAATTCCCGTCATTTTAGGACGACCATTCTTAGCTACATCTGATGCTGTCATATATTGTAGGAGTGGACTCTTAAAATTGTCTTTTGGAAACATGACTGTAGAGATGAACATCTATAAAGCTGGACTTTTCCCAGATGATGTTGATGATTTTAGCGAGTTGAATCTGATAGATATGTTTGTTCAGGATTCTTTACCTGAAACTTTATCCGAGGATCCCTTAGAAACACTGTTGGCTCATTTTGGCTTAGACTTTGATGAGGAGGGAAGTATCAATGAGGTAAATGCTTTGCTGGATTCTACCCCATTACTGGATACTGATAAGTGGAAAGCGAAAGTTGAACCCCTCATTTTGTTAAAGCCAATTGACTCGCCAATTTTAGAGACAAATCAACTATGATCTACCAATGAGTGGTCCTTCTATCTCGGAGTTGTCTACATCCACAGAAAAACCACCTTCCTTAGAATTGAAACCCTTGCCTGACAACTTAAAGTATTCGTTTATAGGCCCATCCGAAACTCTACCTGTCATTATTGCTTCTGAGTTAGAAAAAGAACAGGAGAGTAGACTGCTAGATGTCCTTAAAAACCACCAAGAGGCCTTAGGGTGGTCAATATCTGATTTAAAGGGGATAAGTCCTTCTGTTTGCATGCACCATATATATATATAGAGGAAGATGCTAAACCGTCAAGGGAAATGCAAAGTAGACTTAACCCTCACATGAAGGAGGTAGTTAGAGCTGAAGTCCTGAAATTATTAGGTGCGGGTATCATACACCCTATTTCAAATAGTACTTGGGTCAGTCCTGTTCAAACTGTGCCCAAAAAATCAGGCATTACTGTAGTCAAGAACGAGTCAAATGAGTTAATATCCACCAGGATGACCACTGGGTGGCGTGTTTGTGTTGACTACATGAAATCGAACACGGTCACGAGGAAAGACCATTTTCCTCTTCCTTTCATTGATCAGATGTTAGAGAGACTAGCTGGGCATAGCTACTACTGTTTCTTAGATGGCTATTCTGGCTATAATCAGATCCTTATAGCCCCTGAAGATCAAGAGAAAACCACTTTTACTTGTCCATTTGGAACTTATGCTTATCGTCGGATGCCTTTTGGGTTGTGTAATGCACCCGCCACTTTTCAAAGATGTATGATGAGCATATTTTCGGATATGGTAGAAAGGTTTCTCGAGGTCTTTATGGATGATTTTTCAGTCTTCGGCTCATCATTCGATCAGTGTCTGCATCACCTCACACTCGTGTTGGTTCGATGCAAAGAGAAGAACTTAGTTCTTAATTGGGAGAAATGTCACTTTATGGTTCGCTCGGGAATAGTCTTAGGGCATGTCATTTCTGAAAAGGGCATTGAACTAGATAAAGCAAAAGTTGAGTTGATAAAAAGCCTCCCAGTCCCTAAAACGGTCAAAGATATTCGATCGTTCTTAGGACATGCTGGATTTTACCGGCGGTTTATCAAAGATTTTAGCAAGATATCTAGACCTCTTTGTAATCTTTTGGCAAAAGAGAACAAATTTGTCTTTGATGGTCCTTGCTTAGAAGCCTTTGAAAAACTTAAACTTATGCTTACTTCCACCCTTATTGTTCAACCTCCCACTGGAGTACTCCATTTGAGATCATGTGTGATGCATCTGATTATGCCATTGGAGTCGTGTTAGGTCAACGTGAGAATAAACTTCTTCACGTTATATGCTATGCCAGTAAGACGTTGAACGATGCACAACTAAACTACTCTACCACTGAAAAAGAGTTGTTAGCTGTAGTGTATGCCTTAGAGAAGTTCAGATCATATCTCGTTGGGTCTAAGGTCATTATATTCTCTGATCATGCTGCATTAAAATATCTCCTTTCTAAAAAGGATGCAAAACCTAGGCTGATTAGATGGATACTGCTGCTACAGGAATTTGACATAGAAATTCGGAACAAAAAGGGTTCCGAAAATTTAGTAGCAGACCACTTGCCTAGACTTGTAGTCGAGTTTGTCAAAGACAAGTTACCCATGAGAGAGAGCTTTCCTGATGAGCAACTCTTTAGTGTCTCACGATTACCTTGGTTTGCTGATATAGTAAACTATCTTGCTACTGGTCAAATACCCAAACACTGGACCAAGCAAGATCGTGATAAATTTTTAGTTGAGGTGAAACGGTTCTTCTGGGACCCATACCTATTCAAGTATTATCCCGATAAGATCATTAGGAGATGTGTTCCTGATGAGGAACAATTAAAAATCATCTCCTTTTGTCATGATCATGCATGTCGAGGGCATTTTAGTAATAAAAAGATGGCTGCCAAAATTCTACAATGTGATTTTTACTGGCCGTCTATATTTAAAGATACCCATGCATATTGTTTTGCATGTGAACGATGCCAAAAGTTGGGAAGCATTTCACGTAGGAACATTATGCCCCTTAATCCTATTTTGGTAGTTGAGGTCTTCGATGTGTGGGGCATCGATTTCATGGGTCCCTTCCCAAATTCATTTGGAAATCTGTACATCCTAGTTGCAGTTGACTATGTGTCTAAGTGGATAGAGGCGGTTGCTTGCAAAACGAATGATCACAAAGTTGTGATCACTTTCTTAAAGGAAAACATACTTTCACGTTTTGGTACACCACGGGCAATTATTAGTGACGGGGGCACACACTTTTGTAATAGGCAGTTTGAGCTTTTAATGAATAAATATGGTATTACCCATAAAGTATCTACCCCATATCATCCACAGACTAGTGGTCAAGTCGAGGTGTCGAATAGGGAGATTAAACGCATTCTTGAGAAAACGGTTAACACCAATAGGAAGGATTGGTCTTTAAGACTAACCGATGCACTATGGGCCTACCGTACAGCGTTTAAGACCCCTATTGGAATGTCTCCATATAGACTAGTGTATGGCAGAGCATGCCACTTACCCGTTGAGTTAGAGCATAGAGCATACTGGGCTATCAAGCAATAGAATTTTTCGCTTGACAAGGCGGGTAGAGAGAGAAAGTTGCAACTCAGTGAGTTGGAGGAGTTGAGAAATGATGCATATGATAGTGCTAGGTTATATAAACATAAGATGAAAATGTTGCATGATAAAATTATTTTAAGAAAAACATTTTCACCGGGTCAGAAAGTTTTATTATATAACACACGTTTGCATTTATTTCCTGGTAAACTCCGTTCTAGATGGTCAGGGCCTTTCACGGTCAAGTTTGTGTATCCTTATGGTGCGGTCGACATTGAAGACAGAAATGGTAGTGTGTCCAAAGTGAATGGACAACGGCTGAAACCATTTTTAGAGATGTTGACCGATTCAGAGGACGTTCCTATCGAACATGGGCGGACCCATTAAGAGACCTGCCCGGCCTGGAAATCGTAATTTTCTATATAAAGCTAGGGCAGTTTAGTACTTTCCTACTATAATTCTTTTCCCGGGGTGAGGGTTTGTGCGGGTTGTTAAACATGGAAGGAATTGAACACCAAGGAAGGAGAAAACGATGAGGTGATCCAAGAAAACCTAAGTAGGGAATAACCAAACAATTTAATTTTTCACCCTCTTAATCTTCATGGATCAAATCCAAGTTAATGTTGGTAATTTTGGTCGTACATAAAACCTAGTTTCCGTTGTATTGAATCATATGTTAAACCTAGTCCTCTTGTTCTTTTGGATCTTCCTTTACTAATGTAAATTTGTTACATTTTAGCTTTTGATCCTCTTCTTTACTTTTTGAACCAAGAAGAAATTTTCTGTTTCTTTTTATATCTTTCAATAATCTTGTTCTTGGTGGATTTAGATCTTTTACACTCCATTTAGGGTTATGATTAATTATGTGTTTCTTTTCTTCACTTTGTTTACTTTCTTATGATTTTTGTTTTTCAACTTTTACTTTGTACTATTAAATCTGTCTTATGCCCAAGTTTTGATATGCTTTATTTTAACATTGTCCCACTTGTTTCTGATTTTACTAACAATTTTGTGAATCTTCTTTTATGATTGGAGCCTAATAAGTTCTGAATTTAGTTTTGATTTTGCCTAGATATCAAACTCTGTTTTTTTATTTTGGATCTTCATATCACGAAGTAAGAAGTTTTGGGGTTCTATATCTTCTCACTGTCTCATATATGGAGTTCTTTAAGTCTACTTATCACCAATAAATCCTCACCATCTTGTTTCTGAAAATGAACTACAAGTCTACAGGCCTAATTCGGTTTTTTTACTTCGCTTCGAAGTTTTTGTTCCAATTTGTTGTTCAAGTCTGAAACATTCTGTTTAGGTACCACATTGGTCTCTTCTAGTAAACCCATGAATTTTCAGCATGATACATTCTTATACCGGCATTAACATGGTTTCAAATCCACAATTTCCCCGGTATGCTGTGTTTACTTCAAAAATGGTAGCTAATGAGAAGATAACCACATAATTAATCCTAATACATAAAGGTTAGTATTTTTGGTAAGTGAAGAGTCTGCCCTCCCGAACCTGAAATCCTGGTTCCGCCCCTGCTATCGAAGATCCTGTCTATCCAAACTGATCCGCTATGATCAGTTTCGTCTGGCTGAAGACGTTAAACTTAGCGCTTTCTGGGAGGCAACCCATGCATAGGACTTCTGAATCTGGTAACATCTTTCCTTAATTCTGTTATTTTGCATAGTCTTCAGAACATTGAGGAAAATGTTCGGTTTAAGTTTGGGGATGGGGGATTGAATTTTTAGTCCTTATTTCAAAAATTCAAACGGGTTCAAAAATTTTTAATTTTTGGATTGGAAACGTGAGTCTAGTTGTTTTTGCTTGTTAATAGTTATAGAGTCTATTTGGTTGTACTATGTTTTTGTTAAAGGTTTTTCTACGAATTTCGAGTCTTGAAGTTGTCTGTACACTAGCAATGTGAGTATTAGATAGGTGAAGATTAGACTTTTCTAAGAGAACTTAATCGATCATTAGTGGAGACTTAACCCATGTGAGATTCTGAGCCTTTCTTTTTGTTTTGAGTGATCTCTTCTGAGCAAATTCTGAGTAGAATGAAGAGCTACTCAACCTCGCAATATTCATTAGAACTCAGTTGATCTCTTGAGTTCAAATTTTACAACCACTAGGAATATCATCAAGAAGCGAACCTTACTCTTGTAGTCTGAGAAACTTGAAAACAATGTCAACTATAGGAAGATAGGAACTTCATCATATATAACCCTGAGAATGAGGCATGAAACAAAGTGAATAGAATTTTACCCAAGGAAAGAATAACGTGAAGAAAGTATGTTATGTATTTTGAGTTTTATTACCAGAGTCCGTAAAAAAAATAGAAAAATGAAAGAAAAAAGTGTTGGTGTAGTTTTGTTTGAGTGTTTATCCCTTGAAGTAGTTCATCCCTTGAAGTAGTTCTTGAAGATTTGAAGACGTCGAGTTCTCAGGAGTTCTAGTCACATCCTCATTACTGTCTATCTACCTCTAGGAAACATTTTTAGATAGTAAATCAGGTGAGAAGAGTTGGTTAGCTTCCCCATTCCATATTAGTGGTTGTTCCCTTCTTTGAGATCAGTCGTCCACAAAATTATAGTCCGTCTTTTTCATGTGTTGAGGTTTCCTTCATATTCATACTAACACATAGAGTGAACCATTCTTGAGTGACTTTGATTTTTGAGTGTATGACCGTGAGGCAGCAGTCGAGGCGAAATGTATCGAGACGGTAATCGAGGTCTTGTCTGTTCTGAACCGAAATGATACTCACATTGGCTGGTCACGTGCACTTTAGGTCTTGATTACGAGTGAAGGGATTTTTAGCGTTTGTATGGTTTGATTGACTTGGATTTCATTTCTATTAACTTTCGAAAATCTACCGGATGAACATTTTTAGTCCACATCATATTTAGACCCTTTTGCATTTTTGATTTTTGAATTTTGTGGGTATATTCACTGCAAACCCTCACGAGACAAAACTTGTCCTCTTGGGTAACCTAGAGGTTTAACGGCTTGTTGCACGTGCTAAGTGCAATCGTGATTCCCTACGAAAGTGGTGAAGTGGGTTTAGTTTTATTCTCTGTTTTGCTCGAGGACTAGCAAAATCTAAGTTTGGGGATGTTTCATGAGACATGAAAATGTCCCATCTGAATCTCTTAATTCGGGTTAGTTAGTCCAGTTCGAGCGGTTACTATGATAATTTGTTTGATTTTCTTTCTCAAGTGTCTTTTACGGAGTTCGGCGAGAAAAACAGTTAAGATTGGGAGAAAGACACACACGAGGGGCATTATGCTCATTTGTTGATTCTGGTATTTTGACCAACATTGATGATTTGATGAGAAGTGAGGTCCATGACGAGTCCGTAGGCGAAAACGGAAGTGAAATCGGAGTTCGGGTTAGAGAAATAGAGGAGGTCAAAGTTTGGGTCAAGAAATCAATTGACCATGTACTAAGAGGACGCGTGGCATGGATCCAATGGAGCGAAGGGGTTGAATCTGACAGAAACTGGAAACAGTCGGGACATCAGTGGGCTGTGAAGGTTAGAAACAAATCCTCCTCTGGAAATGATTCCATGTGACGCGAAGCTTGGTACTATCGTATTATTACGAGATCTGACGGACGAGAATAATAGATACGGTTCTGACGCTGCTACACTGAATCATTGCATTCCTCACGCCAGCTGTTACTGACGGATATTCGCTACAGTGTTTATGGGCGCAGGGTATTATGATACTCCTTTAATGCGGAACAGAATCCGACGACCCTCACAACGTCCGCTGGTATGTTTTAATCTGAACCGTGCGACGCAGTTCGTTGAATTACATCGCGAAGCACCATATCGGTGCTTGTACCTGCCAGCAAAAACCGTACCTGGTTTGTTCCCAAAATAAAGGACACTTTTATTTACTCTCTCATCTCCTTCTCTTATCTCTCTACAATTTATAACTGAATACAGATGAGAAGAGAAGTGAATCTTTCACAACAGGGAGGGTCGACAAAACCGAAAGACCTCGGTTGGTGATTGAAGAAGAAATTAAAAGAGGAGAGAGAAAATAATATTGAAACAGAAAGGAGGAAGGGATAGTCGGATAGAGAGGGTTGGCGAGTTTATCTCGGATCCGGATTTGGGGGAGGATTCGATTTTTATTTGTGGGTCTATAAAGGAGCAGAAGAAGAAGAGAGTAAAGGACGACAGGTTTTTCAGAGAGCAAAAGAACTATTGAGAGAGAAAGAGAACCGAGAGCTTATCATTCTAGGATCATCACTTGTCTTTGAGTTTTGTTTTTCTTTATCTTGTAATCTGTTTTCTTAGTGAGAGAGAGATAAATTGTAGAGAGAAGGATATTGCTGAATTAGAGAGAGAAACAGAGAAGTTCGGTTTTGAATAACTATTAGCTCCATTTTGTTTTTTGATTTTTCTTTTTTTGTTTCTGTTTTCTTGGTGAGAGAGAGATAAAATATATAAAGACAAAGAGATTACAAAGAGTTCTAGTAGAAAGAGAGAGAGAAACAGAGAACTTAGAGAGAAAATACAGTGGGAAAATAGTTTTCTCTCGGAGAATCCATTTCCGGGAAGACGAGAAAATCATTTTCCCGGAGGGTGCGTTTGGCAGAATTCTTGGAAAAACAGAAGGAAATCACTTCCCTAAGGCCCTGTTTGGTTCGGAAACAGCAGAAAAGTACGTTTCTTTACTCTTTTATTTATATAAATTATAAATGTTTATCTCTTCTAGCATGAGTAGCTAAATCTTGTCTATCTAGGATTTTAGATGAAGTCCATAATGAGAATGTTATCGTTTTGATTTATATGCAAGTCAATTAATGTTTAGATTAAAATCTTAGTATCTTTTAAAAACTATATTACTTTTAACGATAACACTTTCCGGATTTTAGAGCGTTCATGTTATAGAATCTGAATAAAACAAAGTACTTAGTTGACTAAAGCAATTACATCGTCTTTAGGATTGTCACGTGGACGGATTCGAAAACCTAGGTTCCCCTTTTCTGAATATCAACTTATTTGTTTTCTTTTGAGGTTATTTGCTATTTTTATTTGCTTGAATCAAATTACCATTACTCAACTTTTGAAATCATCATAGTTTTAAGATTAGAATTGAGTTTGACTTAGTCTCTGAGGAACGAACCGGTCTTACCGAGAAATTACAACTTGACACCCGTGCACTTGCGGGTGTAGACCTATTTAGGAAACTTTTTAGGCCCATCAATACATCACAAACGAATTTGTAGATGTCTAATTTGATCGAGGTAGAGATAAAAAGTAAATCACAAATTCATACTTTCTTGAAGTTCAAAGAACATAAAGTTACAGAGAGAGAAACTCGTTTTTGGGAGAGAGCATCTCGTTTTAGGTAAATGTCCATTGATTTAGTAGGTTACATTAGACAAATACAAGTTTTGGAAATAATATATTTTCTTGAATTCAAAGAACATAGAGTTACAGAAAGAGAAAAACGAATTTTGGGAGAGAAAAACTAGTTTTAGGTAAATATATATTGATTTGTTAGGTTACTTTAGAAAAATATAAATTTTGGAAATAAAGATTGACATTAAATATCCACCATCAATATTTTTTCATAAAATTTATGGAAAGAACAATTTTATTAACTCAACCATTAGAAACCTTTGGTTTACCAATGGTTAAAAAATATCTATGAAAGGGAAAAAAGAGAGAAAATTAAAGGATTAGTGCATGGGGCCCACCAAATAGTTAATTTTTGGACTTCTTTTACATTTTCGGTTTACTTTGGTTTTATTTTATTTATTGATGTAGGAGTTGATATTTGACTCATTACCCCCCTATTTTTGGACCTAAACTCAAAATTCCTTATTAATATTATTATTGAATTTATTACATTTTTATAATAATTATCATAAATTAATATGATATTATTAATATTAATACTAATATTATTATTACTGTTATTAAAATAATATATAATACTATTATTATATTTCTAAATAAAAAGTACATTGGTAGATTATTGTCTTATCATTTGAAGTAACTTATATTTACGATTATTCAAAAATATATTTTAGATTTTCATGGACATTTGTTATCAATGGACAGTTAGTGGATATTTATTATTATAATATTTATAATTATTATTATTGTAATATTTATTACTAAAATTATTATTATCTTATTGTATGAAATAATATATTTTAGTGATATTTTAAGAAGTATGTTTTTGGAAGGTTGTGGACATCTGCATCGATGATGCATAAAATGTTCAGACGTTGACTGACGTCAAGAAGTCAAGATCAGACCTGAAGTCCAACGGGTTAACCCGGCTTAAGGCAGCAGGACAGCTGAATCCTCGACAATCCATCACACACTCTCCTAACTGGGAGGTCGGCTAGATGAACCCGCCCTGTTTCGCCCTCGGCACATACATATCAACCCTGGGATCTTCAAAGGAATGAGAGAGGTCTGCGTAAGTGAGGCTGATGCCTTACGCCCTAAACTGGGAAGGAAGAAGCGCGCCAAGCTTACCGACTCAATCCCGGAATCTCCTTTGAGATCTTAGTCGGTTACGGATCTTAAGTGTTTAAGCAAGTTTGGCGTTCAAGAGTCCCACAGGAGGAAACATCTCCGTGAAGATCTATCACCTCGGTAAGATATCTAGGAAGGATCCTTAAAACTAGGAACTTCTATTTATCTTAGATACGAGATAACTATAAGGGAAACCCTAACCACGAACAGTGGAAAACTTCCTCAAACGATGGATCATCACCGCCCAATCTAGATCGTCCAAGCACAGTCGGTCTAACTAAGCCTATAAAAGGGCCCCCCATCTTGCTCTACAGGACAAGAGTTTTCTCCCAACAAAAGAAGCTTCTTAACTCACGATCTCCCTGTCTCAGAGAGATCCCCATTACAGAGTTCCCATAACTCACCCTCAAAAGGATCAATCAATATTCATTCTTTTATTACAAAGAGCACCCTGGCTGTCTTGAGCGTTGGAGCGATTTTCGAACCCTTTGCAGGTCCCTTCCCCCCTATATTTCGATCTAAATCAGTTCAGATCGCTCACTTAACGTGTCAACACAAAAATCAAATAAAAAATAAACATCTTGGGTTGTAACTTATTTGAATTCACTATGTGGTCTAATGGGGTTATAAGTCGATCTCCATATTAAGAGTAAGAATCTCTAGTATGGAAAGAGTGGTTTTATGTTCTTGTCAATTACAATATATGGAGAAGACCTCGAGTAATACCTTTTGATTTAAAGTAACTACTTGAGCAGTTGAACAATAGAAAAACAAACCGGAGTACCTCTTCAAGCTTACAGTTACAAAAAATCAAATGGAACTTATAGAACAAAATCAGAGACAATAACCAGCTCATCAACTAAATCAGATATCTTTTATTGATAATTGCAGCAAAATTGAAGTGTAACTCAAAACAATAACTGTGTTCATAAAATTTCAACTTAAATACTTGCTAAAATCACGTTACCAAAAAATCTTAATTATTTAATTGATACTAACCACAAAAGGAAGTCAAAACCATGTGCATTACTTATTACACATCCTACAGTAAATCTTTGATATACTTAACAATGGCCTACACTAAAAAAATCTCCAAATATAAGGTTGGGACAAAAAACTAACAAATAAAACAATCGAGCAATGAAATGAAGAGATAGGTTAGCAAAGAACAAAAACCCTAATCTAGTTATTAGGTTTCTAAAATTCCAATCACGCAGTAACTATGCCCAAACTTAAATTGTCCTGTAGCGAAGGCAAAAAATTTAAACATTACTTGTTTCGACTGGTCCACGTAGGCTCTTAAAAATGAGTATAAAGAAACCCCTTCTATGACCTATGTCAAATGTAACTGCATAGTTCATACATTATAAGCTGAGAGGTAGCTGTCAATCTTAGGCAAGAGGACCAAATGATCGCCTTACCTAGGGCTTAGTAAGAAATAAATCTATAGCCAGAACTCGGTGTTCCCTTAAAGATCCAAAGATTTTTATTGTTGAGACGTAAAACTGTACAAAGAGTAAAGTCTATTTATATACTCATGAATAATATAAATGATTAATGAAGTTATTTTAGATGGGTAAAAAGTTCACATTACTTAGCATTCATTTGGAAAACTTGTTTGATGCCACAGTAAGAACACCTTCAAGACTTGGTATTCCCCAACATATTAGTCTAGTTTAAGGGATAGGAACCTCTTGAACCAAATAGGAAAAGATGAAGTCAAATGATGAATTATCTATGCACATCACCGCAAACCATGTTAAGAATACTGTGAAGAGTTGAGAATAATTCTGATGAAGATCGTAATGGTAATATTTTGTGGTGAATCCTCGTTTCTGCTCAATGCAAGTCGCAGTTGATACAAGATAATCCAAGGCAGGTTCTACAACTTTTAAATTCTCTGTCCTCAGTGCATGTCAGAGTGGATGTAAGACGGCTAATGTCTGTGTTATCTAAAGAACACAATGACATCAAAATTACCCCTAAGGCCCCAAAAGAAAGCGATGAAGTCTAATTTCTGGTAGTAAATAAAATAAAAAATGAAATGTAAACTCATGAAAAAAATTCAGAACAAAATTGAACGATTTTGATTAGAACTTGGTCCCAAATATCACAAATCATCTAGATTAAAGTATTAAACTGAAATTGAACGATAGTTAAGATTATTTACCAGTAAAGCATGCTAGATGATTATGGCGAAGATCGTAATGCTAATGGCGAGTCCTTAGATTTTATGGAGATGAATCTGTCCAAAAGAGACTGACATCGTGTGTGATGCTTGTAGAAAGAAGGTGTAACTTTAATTCCTTCTCTCGAAGTTGAGTTCTATTATCAGCTCCAAAAACGACCCTCGTAAATGCTTCTTATTCAATATCAATGCAGATGTCAAAAGTGAAAGGAAGAGAAACAAATGTTCTTATTTAAAGTTAGATTAACCTATCCAGAATCAAAGTAAAAACTAAACTGAAGGTTTACTTCAATCCGTATCTTAGTTCAAAGATTTAACTCATGGAAACTGAAAGTAAGTCCAAAAATGATAGCATAAACACTCAACGCTTAATTTCTTCAATGCATAGGAGTAGAAAAATGTGGAATCAATTGTTGTACAATAGAAACAAATTTTGCAAGTCGGAGTACCTGCGAGGAAAAAAAATTTGCAGCCCTTCGAAACAAGGGAAATCGAACAATATAACAATTCTTATTGTCGTGATCCAATGAAAATCCTATGTCCATGTATAGATTTCCCGCTTCTTATCTTCCTGCACTCTGACCATCTTCGATATTCATCAGACCTATAAAATCGACCATAGTAATACGATTGTCTATCTCCCATTTCTTTACTCTCTATAAAATTCTTTAGCTGATCAGTAAAGTACTTTCCGAAAATATAGAGACAAAATAGAAAACGTTTCTGCTCAATGTCACTCCAAGATTTACCTAATGATCCCGGAAAGCCAGAACAAGTTATAGTCCCTTGGGAGTTAGGAATTAGTTTATCCATGCTACCTTTATCACATTAGGTGAAGGTAAACTAACTTCCATCTCAACTTCAGAAAGTTTACCATCTTGTAATGTATCTGATACCCTCTCACTGTCCAATTTCACATCTAAAAATTCAGCTTTAAGTTTTGCATTTTGGGTGTCTAAATTAGTATGACTCGGTTTATCTACTGCATGGTTTGAGTCTTCCCGAAACTCCATCTTTTCGAGCTTGTTATCATCAAGTTGATCATTAACCCACATAACAGGAAGGATAGTGATGGAGACCATCAAGACGGGCCTCACGACCGAACTAGTTAGAGGGCCTCATGGCCGAGTCCGTTAGGGTTAGAGTTTAGGAGTTTCCGTGTTTTAGTATTTCCTACTAAGTCTAGGTTTAGAAGTTTCTATGTTTGAGTATCTTTGATATTTAGGAATCCTAATTTGAGTCTATCTAGAAGTTTCTAAGTTCCTATAAAAGGAAGTCAGGTCTGTCCTTGTTATTCAGATCAGAGAATATTATCAACCAAGTTTATTATTAATCAAGTTATTAATCAAGTTATTAATCAAGTTTATTGTTTATCGTTATTTTATCAGTTTTATTTCGTTATTTTAGTTTATTAACAATGGTGGATTCCATTAATTTTACGCTTCCGCAACAATCTACATCAGATAGTCCCATTAGTAAAACACGAGGCTCATCTCTTGTGGATTTTAAATGAGTTGTCTTTCTCAAGAACCAATAAGACTCCCTTATTAGAGGTGGAATTTCTACCTGATGCTGTTCTCCGACTCGAAAAAGTACTTCTCAAACTCCAAAAATGTTATCTACATCACGAGAACTTAGAAGAAGCAACACCGCTGCTGGTGTTTCTTCCATGTGTCGATCAAAATGTCATGATCTAATGAATGATATTGTGATATTAAGAACTGTGAATGATAAAAGTTTAGAAACTATGTGATCTAATACTTTACAACTTAAACCCGGAAAAAGATGAAACTACATCATCTTTCATGCAGTCTCATCCATATAAACTGCATAAGAAAAAAATAATAGGTAACACGCATTACCAACTAAATTTGATATCTAGGTAAGAGATGTTCAGTGAGAGGAATGCTTCAATAATAATCAAACAAATATATAATAAAGAGAATGATTCCCTATTTTCAATAAAGAATAGAACATAAGTCAAATTGAAATAATTGGAAAACTGAAAATCAACCAACCAGAAGATCCAAATTCACAAAATTGTTCTAAGAAGATAAAAAATCAGAGGATAACCTAATAACTTTGATGAGAAAGAAATGAAATTACTAAAGATTAAATAAACTAACCTTGAAGATTAAATGGGCTAATTTTGTTGAGAACTTTCATCGAACAACTGGAGTTCACAATTCATTGATCCCAAATATGTTTTTTTACTAACCTAATGAAATGAGAGATTATAAGCAGATTCATCGGAAACCTGAAATCCCTAGAGATTGGACGACATTCTTCTACGCTGATTCTTCTTCGCTTAAGATAGGGAGTTGAGATTGTGGAGATGATTTCAATATGTATCGGTGAGGCAGCTAAAATATCTATATATATCATATATTATGTTTACACCATTTATTATTTTTCAAATTTTAAAAGAGAAGAGAGAATTTCAATATGTATCGGTGAGGCAGCTAAAAACATCGGTAAGGCATATTGAAAGAGCATATGGTTAGAAAGAAGATTACAAAATTTAAACAATGAGAAGTCAAACTAACTTCTAAAACTTCATTAATTACTTTGAACTTATAGATATATCCATTAATTATGAAAATAAAACAAGAAATCAATAACATCCAAGAATATCTGAATAGCACTTGGTTTTCTCTTGAATGCAAAGGTATGTCAGCCAGTATAAATTCCATTTTCTCCATTAGTTTCTATTTTCCTTCTTGAATAATCGAGCCCAGAGGTCTTTGCCATTTACTTGGAATTTTATTTTTTCTTCACCGTTTAATATTATCGGTACTACAGATGAATTGTTGAACACGACTCTCCCAAACACAGGGTTGCTCCGGTCCCTCACTCCGATGAAGATGATGACTCAAGCTACGAACCCATGGAGGACGACGAAGTGGAACCACAGAATTTCGAGGAAGAAGAACCAATCTTAAGGGCACCCCCACCATCCCCTGTTCGAGGCACTCACTTGATCAGTTTGAGAATCACTGCTAGGGGCAAAAGAGTTAGACCAGGCCCATCCCATCTATCCATCAGCTCATCCGATGAATCCACCCAATCCCCCAGGCTTCGGGCCCGGTTGGTAGAAGATGCAGAATCCCGTAGCCTCCTTGAGGAATCCAACCAGCTTTACCAATCCCTTGATCTAACCATGGCTAATGAGGAGGACGGCACCTCGATACCACCTGTCTAGTTTCCTTCCGGTTGTTGCTTTTCTGTTTTTTTCGTTAGCTGTTTTGTCGGTTGTTTTCTTGTTCGTTTTAGTCAGTTTTTTGTTGCCTGGTGCACCTGCAAGAGTCGGTTAGACCACGTAGGTGGTAGTGTGGTGGCTCTGTCCCCTCCTTTTGCTTCTCTTGCCCCGTGCACCAGGTTTGGCGGGTCCCCTGTTTGGGGTTTGTTCGGCGAGGGCGCCTTTAGTCTGTTTGAGGGCCCTCTCTTTTGTTTGCTGGGCTTTGGCCCGTTGCTTAGTCGTTTCTTTCTGTTTTTTAGTTTGTGGTGCCTTTATTTTGTTGTTCCTCTTATTTGGGCTGGGGCGTATAGTATGGCTTCCGCAAGCCTGTCGTTTGGCCTAGCCCCGGTTATAACCACCGAGACCATCCCGAACCCGAGCCCACTGGGCATTCTGGCCTGGAACGTCCGGGGGTGTGGTAGCTTTATCAACAGGAAGCACCTCTGGACGCTACTAAAAGAACACAATCCAGATGTTATTTTCCTCTCAGAAACCAAATGCATGAACATGAACATCGACAAATTGCTCAACCTTCACAAAACCTACAAAAAGGTTACAGTGGATCCGATTAACAAAGCAGGCGGTCTTGCTCTATTTTGGAAATCAGATATTGATCTTACAGTGCTACAGACTAATCAACACATGATCCACGTCTCTATAAACCTGAACAACCAACATGAACACTTGAGGCTCACTGGTTTCTATGGAAGCCCTTATAACAAAGACAAACTTCAACCCTGGGAAGCCATTCGAAACATCTCTGAGGAGCACCAATCGCCTTGGTTAGTAATAGGGGATCTGAACACCATCATGCACCCATCAGATAAAAGCGGCCCCCCCAAACCCATCTCCTTCTCGGCCAAAAAGATTGTCTCACACATCCAAGAAATGGGCCTTCATGACTTAGGGTTCAATGGTCCTAAATACACATGGTCCAATCGACAATTCCACGGAACCCTGATTCAAGAGCGCCTTGACAGAGCGCTCGCAAATTTGGATTGGCTCTCCACCTACCCGTCCTCACGCATAACGCACCTCCCGGGGGTGGGTTCTGATCACCTTCCCATTTTCCTTTCCACCCACTCCCCCCCCACCCACCTAAATGCCAAACCCTTCAAATTTCTCAGAACCTGGATGTCCCATCCAGATTGCCAAAACTTCATCTCGGATAACTGGCTCCCAGCCCACCTGGTTATCCAACAAAAGCTCAATCATCTAGCCATTAAACTGTCTCAATGGAATAAGAATGTATTCGGACACATTGACCAGAAAATCAAACAACTGACTACACTCCTCCAATCCTCCACCTCTTCTGAGCATATCCTTCAACTCACAGTCCAGCTGGAGGAGGCCTATAATTTCCAAGAAAGCATTTGGAAAGAAAAATCGAGAGTAGCTCACATCCAGCTAGGAGACAGAAACACAAAATTTTTTCACGCCAAAGCAATCACTCGAAACCGGAAAAACCACATATCCTCCATCCTTCGAGAAGACAACTCCTGGTGCTCGGATATTCCGGAAATTTCCAATCTCTTTTCAACTACAATTCAAAACATATCCACCACCGCATCACCCCCAGCTAACGGCTGTATCCAATCTCTTTTCTCCTCACAAATCTCCGCCTTGCAGAATACGTTCCTCATTCAGGTCCCTAAAGAGGAGGAAATCAGAG
>BEHA01050393.1:234991-270631 GCA_002897215.1 Eschscholzia californica subsp. californica | reverse complement strand
TCCAATCTAGTTCATTGGTATGTTCATGTATAGATCCTGGAAACTAGTGTTAAACATAGAGATGTTTGAGATTCCGCTACCAACACTACATGATTAGGTGTATGAGATACCCTAGTATAATCCCCTTCAGTGGCATCACGAGTCGTTTGCATGAACTATCTTTGACTAGACGAATTAGATTCATACTTGAACAACTAGATACTAGTGTTTATGATGTTTGAATAGAGATTCAAGCATAGTTTGATGAGATCAAATTAGGGTTTTGAATGAGATTCTTGACCTAGAAGCACTAAAAACACAATTTTATGAAAAGAGTTTTCATAAACAAGCTTTAATGTATAAGAATTTTGATAAAAATCATCAAAACCATGAAGATTGGTTGATGAATTTATCAAAAACAGTACCTAACAGCAGCTGGAACAAAGAAAAACAAAAAGAAAATCAGTTGGAACGGTTGGATTTCCAAAGAGTTTGGAAACCCAACTGGCCGGACCGGACAGGACGCGTCCAGGACGCGTCCGGGCCGAACCAGCACGTCTCGGATAGACAGTCCGAGACAGACAGGGACTGGAAATCCCAGTTCGTGAAGGACCGGGAATCCTAATCCGAGCTGGACTAGGAGTCCGAGACTCTCGGGTCTCGGACGTCCCAGAGCGTCTTGGACGCGTCTGGAATATCCCAGTCCGACACGAACTAGGAGTCCGAGACTCTCGGGTCTCGGATGTCCCAGCGCGTGGAAGACGCGTCTGGGATATCCCAGTCCGAGACGGAATAGGATTCCGAGACAGGAGCGTCTCGGACATCCCTGACGCGGCTAGGACGCGCTCGAAGGAACCTATTAAAGTCTCGGTCTAGGACCGAGACACTGGACGGGTGTCCGGACGCATTCAGAATGCGTCTGGAGCGACCAGACGCATCTTAGATGCGACTGGAAGCTTCCAGACGCGACTGGGATGCGATCGGAGCATCCAGAAGCGTCTAGGACGCGTTTGGACGCGTCTAGAAGGCATCCCAGGTAGGATGGCCTTGCCGTCTGTACACAGAAGCGTCTGGGACGCGACTGTGAAGCACGAGTGCATCTCGGACCGAACATCCGAGATGGCACATGTGCTGTCCCAGGTCAAGACACGTACGGGACGCGTCTGGAAGTTCCAACACCTCTCAGATTGAGTACCCGAGAGGGATGAAAGGTGACCCGATGGTCTGGACGCATCCTAAACATCTCACCCGAGATGTCTATGGTCTGTCCTAGGACAGAAGCGTCTAGCTGGGCTAGGACGCATCTGCCCGAGAGACTGAGCACGACAGGAAGGTGCTATCTTATGGTCCGGACCTTGACCAGGTTAAGTCAAGGGTTGACCAGAGATCAGTCAAGGGACTTTGACCAGGGTTGACTTAGGTCTTTTTTAGTGTGACTCAAGGGCTTTTAGGCCTCGACCTGAAAGGGAGTTTTTCAGACTTTTTCTCCTGGTTCCGAGCATAGTTTTTCCGACATAGACCCGGGTTAGAGAAGAGCCCGAACGGAGTTTTTCCTTATAATGGTTTAGGAAACAATTAAGGAAGAAACGTAATGTGCTTCTAGTTTGAGTATTGTGAATACGAAACTTTAGAGCCCATTAGACATAGAGATGTCACATATTCCCACAATTACGAAACATAGCAAAACCTAGAAACGAATATAGGATACATACTTTGTTTATTATGATTGTCATATTGTTGTATGTATGGATGTATGTGATTGCGTAGAATAGTATACCTTTAGATAAGATTATCGTTTCTTGTTCTAAGCGCAAGAAGTTGTGCCCGAATAATAATTAGAGTATAAGGTCTTAGAATCTATTGACGAACTGAATGATGAGATCATGGTTCAAGTGGGAGTAGTCAATAGAGGTTCTTGGATATGAATCCAAACGAACCATAGGCGAACAAGAAATAAACTTAAAAGATGAGATCTTTTAAGGGGTAATACTAAGATTTAATAAATCATTACGCAAACCCACATAAACTTTTACGTAATAAATCATGAATGGTTATGCAAGAGTTCACAGTAACGCAACTTGATAAATTACGTAATAAGTCCCAAATAGAATTTTGAGTAAAGCCTACCCAGATTAAGACACTTGTTGAGCCCTTGTTCATCGATGGTGGGTCATGCCAAAGCAGGGTGCCATCTTTACCTCGGGACAATACGGGTAGATCTATGAAGAGGTCTACATGTCTAAATGGTTATTCTCAGCGAGTCAGCAAAAGGGTTTTGGATTTCGAGGCTAAAGGACGATTTAATGTTTAAATCGTTAACCAAGAGTCATAGGAGTATGATCAGTAAGGAGTTACTCACCCAAGACGACGAATTAAGGGCAGTGCCAAAGTACGCTTAATTTCGAAGGAATGGGATCTTGGAATTATATTATTCTAAGGGGACGACAAAAGTAGAATAATATAGGAAAATTGCCAGGATAACAAGTTTAATCACTTTCGCATTTCTTACATGTAGTTTAATTATGACAAAGAACATCTTCAACCTCTATACCATACTTGAGAAATTGAACGATACCAACTTCGTTCAATGGGAGAGGAACCTGAGAAAGGTTCTATGAGAAAGCACAGAAGTATCGGACACTCCGATCCCCGTGCTTTCAGAAACCTCTTCTGATGAAGAGCGTAAGCAAGTAGACAATATTCGAAGGAAGTCAGCGCCAGTAACTGATTTAATGCTAATGGCCATGGAAAGAAAATATATAGATATGTTCATTGACATGGAAGCATACACCATCATTCGACGACTAAGAGAAGTGTTTGGAACACAATGTCGAATGGAAAGATTTAGAATCACAATGGTGACACTGGAATGCGACTGGAGAAAGGGAAATCCGTTCGTTATCATGTTTTGGAGATGATTGATCACTTCAAAGACATGGAATGGATGAGGTCTCGTATGTCAGTCGACATGGCAGTTTACATCATCTTGAATTCATTAGATGAAAGGTTTCAGGATGTAGTAACGAACTTTGAAGATAAGTTTGGTCGAGTTTCCTTCGAAAGTCTGCTCGCAATTCTGGAAGTTGCTGAAAGTAGGTTCATCACCCCTGAAACTCTAGAAGAAATTCTGAGTATTCAGGAGACTGTAAATACGGGAACGGAAGACGTTAGGAGAAGGAAGCCATCTGGCAAGAGAATGGGCAAGAAAGCACCGAAACCCAGAACTATCCTTCCTAACAAGAGATGTCTTGTGTGCGGTAGTGCATCTCATATTCGATTAAGAGATTGCCCGCGGTTTCTGGAAGAATTAAACGACAGAACTGGGAGTTCCGGTCAAGGTAAAAATTATTAAAAGTTATTCAATTAAATACAAATTCCTCAAGGTATGTGATACCTAAAAGACTCTTATCATTATGAATGACAGGAGCAAGGGGGAGCTGAGTATTTATTGAAGAGGAGATGAACCTGTCAAAAGCTAAGAAGGCAAAAGTTGTTGGAAAAGCTCAAGAAGGATCATAGACTCGATAGGCAATACTTTAAAGCAGTTTTAGTATTCTTTTTCTTTTCAGAACATTGACTCTGTAATGAGATTATGGGAGTGAATAAAATATGAGATATTTTGTGATGTTCTTAAAGGAGCCTATTTAACTTTTAAGTATTTATACCGAATGATCCAACTTAGTTATTCTAATCTTGTAAGAGTACATGAGTTCAGTTAATCGTTGAAAATAATGTTAGACATAAAAGTATACGATTAATGTGATTAGAATGGACGTAAGACTTGATTTTGGAAAAGTTTTGGAAACAAATCCTAAATCGAGATGTGGATCTGGGTGACTAAAGAATATGATAAGATCATAAGTTCAATAGTCATCGATCTTCTGAAAACACAAAAGTCTAATACGTATCTGCCAACCCACTAAAAACCTAGAAAAGCTATAGTGAATAATTGAGTCCATATGAATATGGATATTCTTTTAGAAGGAGTTCTAAAAACTTGTCAATTATTCTAATGTCTAAAGCGTGTTAGACATGAGTTCTTCGAATAGAAGAACGGGATTTACTCACAAATCATCAAAACACAATGAGATTGTTGCTTTCGATGGAGTCTTCATTAGAAGGAGGGTCCTTCAAAGAAGACAAGTGGGAGGAAAAATCGAATAGGATTCGATAAAGAGCAACAAAAGGAAGTAAGGAGTTACTTGCCTTAAAACGAAAGGGAGTAAGAGTTACTCGGCTAACGTGACGAGGGATGTCACCTTGAATGGTTCGAGGGACAATCGCCTAGAAACTTCTTAAGGAGTTAAGAAGGTTGCTCAAAAACCCCAATGAGTCTTGAGAAGATTCATTAGAACTATAGCAGAAACCACTTTGGACCGGAAATCCAAAGAGATAAGAGTAAGAATGGTTAAATCTTGTGAGACAAGAAGGTAACTGGGAGTGAAACAAGCGAGTTTCATGTCCTGTATGTAGGAGACATACACGAGAGGACAAAAGACGAGGGTAAATTAACCATGGGCATCAAAATCTATGGAGATAGACCAAAGGATGATAAAGACTCGTTCAAAAGGAGTTTTGAAGAGGTCTGAATAAGAATATCTCTTGGAGAGAAATTCTACCCAGCTCCCATGATAAACATGGGAGAGACACTTATGTTTGAACATAAGAACGATCATCAGATGATTGTTGTTTACCCGAACATCTGAGAAGTACTTGGAGTACGAAAAGATGTCGTCACCCATACAAGTCAGAAGATTGAAGAAAGTCATAAAAGTAATCTTCCGAAGATAAAGATAGGAATCTTTTAGGAAGGGCTAACAGGTGGAAAAGAGTTTTTCATGCTGGGAGTCGTTACTAACTCTACTAGATAAGAAAGTAAAATTAGAACTTGGGAAGTACTAATTTCAGTGGGAGAAACTGATATTATCATAGAAGCTTACGAAGGGTTCGAAAGCAAGATAATGACAAAGCGAAGTGAAAAGGAAACTAAACTGTCACCTTAGATCGATCATGAGATGCTCGAATCTAAGGAATTAGGATCAAGGAAGGAGTATCCTAAGATGACTTGTAAAATTGAGAACGTGAAGGAGTTCACGCGGGTGCTCAAATTTTACAGACTCTTGTTATCCGAAATAAACTGGGTTTATTTCGTCATCTAAATTGTGGTTTAGAATTTAGACGACAGTCCAAAAGGATGGAGTGTTCCAGGTAGGTTTATTAGATACGTGATCTAATAAAAGAAACCCTACTAAGTGAACATGGAAGCACATCATCTTACTATCCCTAGTCCAGGTCATTAATTGGACAATAATGACTTAAGAAGACTAGCATGAGTGATTGACAAGATAGCGCTGTTTCTTGGGCTATGGGAATAGGAGTATTCAAAGGTCAACTTCATGGGTGTATAGTTGATACACTGGAAACCCGCCGAATGAGAGTACTTCAAGAGTTGAAGTTATAAGATGTCATAACTCTCATTTAAGCAAATTGGAGAGATTCCTCAAAACATGAGTACTCACTCAGTTTATGGAAGGAATGTCGAACTTTGGTACCGTCAAACGCCATCCGTAAAAAGTGGTTATAAAAGCGGGATACTGGGGGAGACAGGATAGACATGAAATTGAGTGGGAGTACAAGAATGGATTATGTTTTCCTGATTAAAATCAGAACAAAGTATCTCCGGGCGACTTGATGAGAAACAACTGAAAAATGCATGGCCGTGCTCAAACGTATTAAGAGTTAATCGTTTGGATTGGAAGTTGTTCTCGGGATCAAGAGAGTCTGATGAATATGACATATCAGATGAGATACGAAAAAACATGGGAATCGAGCATTGCACTTGTTCTAAGTACAAGTGGGAGACTGAAGGATATAATGTCTAAGTCTGAAGGAATGGTATCCTTCCGAAGGAGTGTCCTTCGACCAAGGTTGCAATGCGTACAATTTGGCGAATAGGATCTTAATGACCTTACTCGGAAGATCATTTGTCCGGTCCAATTAGGGGTTGTAATGCTTAGCTAGAAGCCAACTACGATCGTCGAATCAAGAGTTGATTCGCGGCTAACTTAGACCGGATCCTACAAGGGTTACACATCAGAGTAATGATTTGAATGGAGAGAATTGACTAGAAGGAGAATGGCAAATAAGTGGATTGGATCCGTTATTGGTAAGTCCAGAAAGATTCGGAGAAATCCGAAGAGATAAACATGTCTGGGCCCAAAAGGGAGGCCCGGAAAGGCTTTAGGTAGGCCGGCCATGTGATGGCCGACCTAGGCAATAGGGTCGGCCATGTGATGGCCGGCTAGGCCCTAAGTGGGTCGGCCAAGGAAGCCCATAAAGGGCTATGTTGGCCGGCAACTTTAAGTGACCCAAAGGAAGGTATTCTGGGTGTTGCCTTATAATTAGGTTTATGGAATCCTAGTTTGACTCTAATACCTCTTCTAGGGATTTCTATATATACCTAATTATACAACCTAAAGAAACAACAATTAAAAAGCCAAGTTTGTGAGATCTTTTCTGAGTGTCTGAAAGAGTTTCAGAATATACATCTCAGAGAGAGAGAGAGAAAAGGAGTTTTCTCAAGTATCTAGTCAAGAAGAAGGAGTTCTTCATCTAAACCTTCAAGAAGGTCCTAGCTGACTGAAAGGAGGGAGTTCAAGTCATTACTCGGTGTCTCAAGTAGAGGAGCTACACTTGGAGCTCTTATCTTCCGAATACTGGTCGGGATTTAGTTCGTCGGAAAGCGATTAAGAGGTAATCATCTTTCCAATCTAGTTCATTGGTATGTTCATGTATAGATCCTGGAAACTAGTGTTAAACATAGAGATGTTTGAGATTCCGCTACCAACACTACATGATTAGGTGTATGAGATACCCTAGTATAATCCCCTTCACCGTTTTCGTGCCAACACGACCCGTTGGCCACCACTAAATATGACAAGAGGGATGGGCGTGAGAATTGTAATAACAGGGGAGAAGGTGGGTCCTATTCCATCGTCACTGTGTTAGATTAGGATCCCAAAAGACTATAGCACCCCAGCAATCGGCTCAACCTAGAGCAAAGATTTTCACAGGATTTTGCCAAATACCATGTAGCAAACATAGCCTAAGTTTGAGTCCTTCGCAAAAAGTTCAAAGTTGAGGCTTATTTGTTTGTAGAAATATGGACATCACGTTAAAAACCTATGCTTTTCATTCACATGAAGAGTACCAGCTCACATTAGATTCATATATGTTTAAGAATGATAAAATATAAATTCAAGGTTGGCTTTATCTACTGATACATTTGGCCGACATCCTAAAAGAATATCTTATTTATTTGTTCGGGTTGATATTTGTTTTCTGTTGTACTTAGAAACCCAAATGAATATGATTCACCCTAACAACCTAATTCCATTGGTGGTACACTATGTGTTGGAAGGTCCACTCCACTCGGCCAAACCGAGTGGACTTGGTCCCATAGGAATCCTACTACAACTAGGATTCCTTAGATATTAGGATTGTAATTTAGATAAGTTTTAATCTTTCACAACTCTATCATGTAAAACCTATATATACTCATACCCATACATATTGTAAACATAAGTTGTAGTGTTAATAAAAGGTATTTGCCTATCTCTCTCTCTCTCTCTCACGATCAACTCTTCACCATCATCATCTCGGTTTACCCGAGACCTTCACCAATTACTCTCGGTTATAACCGAGAGCCTCATCATCATCAATTCTCGGTTATACCCGAGAGCTTCAAGCTATCAACCTTGGCTATACCCGAGAGTCCCTCATCATCATCCTCGGCTTCAACCGAGAGCTAGCTAACTTGCTTCAATCTCTCTCGATTTTCACCCGAGCTCTCCCTCCATAACTCGGTTTCATCCGAGTTTGTTACATAGAGGATCTCACCTCTTCACATGGTATAAGAGCCTAAATTTTTTTTTTTGAATCATGACTACTCCCGAAACTTCGGAAACTTCTCAAGTTCACAATAACATCAATAGTGGGTCGTTTGATGTTCACCATTCGGATTCCCCCACTACTATTCTCATTACACCACTTCTAACCGGTGATAATTACTCCTCATGGTCTCGAGGAATGTCAAAAGCTTTAAGAGCAAAAGGCAAACTAGGTTTCGTAGATGGAAGCATCGACAAACCCACCGATCCTAATGAATTAGAACAATGGGGACGATGTAACGATCTCGTTTCTAGTTGGCTTATCAATTCGGTAGACCCACCTCTTCGATCATCCATCTTATACGATGAGACGGCATCCGATATATGGCATAATCTCTATGACCGATTCCATCAAAGTAATGCTCCAAAAATTTTCCAACTCAAGAGAGCAATTTTTTGTCTTAAACAAGACAATGACGTTTCAACGTATTTTACTAATCTCAAGGCTCTTCAAGACGAACTCAATTCCTTGTTGATCACCGAGCCTTGTACATGTGGTCATGGTCGTTCTTTGGTAGAAAGAACTAACCAAGATAGAGCCATGGAGTTTCTCCAAGGACTTAATGATAGATTTCCATCTATCCGGAGTCAAATTTTGTTGATTGAACCCTTCCCATCAATCCTACATATTCATTCCCTTATTAAACAAGAAGAGGTTCAACAAAATCTCATTACTCCTATGAATATCGACTCCAACAACGCTGCCCTTGCCGGTGGGACTAATGAGTATAATCAAAACCGATACAACGGTTCGGAGAGGCAACGTACAAAAAGACCTCGACCCTTTTGTGACAATTGCAAGATTCATGGTCATGATGTTACTTCTTGTTATAAGATACATGGTTATCCACCCAATTATGGTCAACGCAATCGAAACCGCAACCGACAAGACCCTATGGCCAACTCGGTTTTGGATCAAGGGACGGGGGTGCCTACAGCAACTTCATTAACCAATGAACAATATCAAAACGTCCTTGCTCTCTTGGAACGAACCCAACAGCCCACAACCACTCATTCTAACGGCACCAACAAAGATCCTCTTATCAACCTAACGGGTAAGTATTCTTCTTCTTTTCATCCTCCATGGGTCATTGATTCGGGAGCCGCTAAACATATTTGTTCAAATCTTTCACGATTTTCTTCTTATTCCCTTGCACCACCGGACTTATATGTTCGATTACCAGACGGTTCCCGAGTCAAGGTTGATCACATTGGTACCATCTATTTCACAAATAGATTTTATTTACAAGATGTGCTTCATATTCCATCTTTCCAATTTAATCTCATATCTAATTCACTTCGTTGTACCGTCCTTTTTTACCGCAATTTGTGTGTTTTTCAGGACCGAACAACGAGGACGGAGATTGGGCATGGTAGTCTTCATGATGACCTTTACTTCCTTCGCACGGAGCGTCCCATCCTTTCAGTTTCAAGTTTAGATAGTTCTAGTCATGAGTCTTTTTCTTTATGGCATTCCCGTTTGGGACATCCATCTTTTAGTCGTTTTCAATTTTTTAATTCTAAAGTTCCATGTTTGAATTTTAACTTTTTATCTAATAAAGTACCGTGCGATATTTGTCCACTTTCTAAACAATCTAGGTTACCTTTCCCACTTTGTACTTCTTCTTCCTCTCATATATTTGAGTTAGTCCATGCGGATGTATGGGGACCCTTTCCGGTCCCATCCACCTCCGGGTGTAGATATTTTTTAACCCTTGTCGACGATTTTTCACGTTGTACTTGGATTTTTCTTATGAGTTCCAAATCGAATGCTAGCAAATTCATAACTAATTTCTACGATTATGTCTCCACGCAATTCAATTGCAAAATCAAAACATTAAGATCGGACAATGGATCCGAATTCATGAACTCATATTTACAAAATTGGTTCATTGACAAAGGAATTGTACACCAACGTAGTTGTACTTACACACCCCAACAAAACGGGGTGGTTGAACGAAAACATCGCCACATTCTTGAGGTGGCCCGTTCTTTACGCCTTCAAGCGAATCTTCCTCTCTCCTTTTGGGGTGAATGTGTATTAACCGCCGTTTATTTGATAAACAAATTACCAACACCCAACTTAAAGGGTAAGTCTCCTCATGAAATTATACTCGGTTCTCCTCCAAATCTTTCCCATCTTCGTGTGTTTGGTTAACTTTGTTATGCCCGAATTCCTTTGGTCAAAACAAAGATGGATGCCCGTTCTTCCGCCGGCATTTTTCTTGGTTACCCTAGTGGACAGAAGGGATACCGTATTTACGACATCTCAACACGACAAATTTTTATTTCCAGAGATGTTACGTTTGTCGAAACTCGGTTTCCAATGTCCCCTTCTCCTCCGACGGCAGCACCTACTCAACGTCCTCCGCCACATCTGTCCATTGACGACAATGGAACGTTTGCTTTTCCGGCAAACGTCCCAAAACACACCGTCCAGACGACGGACAGCAGCACCTTCTCGGACGAAGCTGCTGTTCCTGTCAGTTCTGGACAGGATACCGACACAGGGGTGCCTTCAGACACCCCTGCTGGACCTAATTCGGGTCCTCAACAGTCCACCACCCCTTCGGGGGTGCCTGCAGACACCACTGACGAGCCTCCCTGTCCAGGAGTGCCTTCAACGTCAGTCACTTCATCTCCTATCGACGCCTCTTCATCGCCTCCCTCGCCGAACGTCACTCCCACTTCGGATTCCGACGACGAGAGTTCCGGCCGACCCAAGAGGTCTCGCCGGCCACCAGCCCATCTTGCGGACTACATATGTTCCAATACGAGTACTATAAAGTATCCCCTTGAAAATTATTTTTCCATTAACTCGTTTTCCAACTCCCATCAACAATTTCTCTCTTCGGTTTTATCTACGACCGAACCAACCTCTTTCACTCAAGCAATGAAGTCTTCACATTGGAAAGAGGCCATGGCCAAGGAAATCAGCCTTGGAAGAAAACAAAACCTGGACAATCACCAGTTTACCACCCGGCAAAAGGCCCATCGGTTGCAAATGGGTGTATAAAATTAAATTCAAATCCGATGGATCTATCGAGCGATATAAAGCTCGCCTAGTAGCCAAAGGCTACACCCAAATCGAGGGTTTGGACTACATTGACACTTTTGCTCCAGTTGCTAAATTGGTAACCGTTCGTGTCCTTCTTTCTCTTGCCGTCATTAAAGGTTGGAGTCTCCATCAACTGGATGTTAATAACGCCTTTCTTCAAGGTGACCTTAATGAGGAAGTTTACATGAAATTACCCCCCGGGTTTTCATCTCAGGGGGAGTCTAAAGTATGTCGTCTTCATAAATCCCTTTACGGTCTCAAACAGGCCTCTCGACAATGGTTTTCAAAATTTTCCTCCGTTCTCATTGAACGTGGTTTTTCTCAATCTAAGAGTGACTATTCCCTTTTCACCTTTCGTTCTCACTCCACTCAAATTTATGTCCTTGTCTATGTAGACGATATAATTATCACGGGAAATAATGATCATGCTATCTCCCAGTTAAAAATATTTCTAAATAAAGCTTTCTCACTAAAAGATCTGGGCCGTCTACAATACTTCCTTGGTATCGAAGTATCTCGCTCATCACAAGGCATTTTCCTATGTCAACAGAAATATGCTCTTGATATTTTGAAAGATTCTGGACTCACCGCTGCACTTCCTTCTGAGTTTCCCATGGAACAGAAACTCCGGCTCAGTCCCACCGATGGTACACCTTTGTCAGATCCGTCAGTTTACCGTCGTCTCATCGGCAGATTACTTTACTTGACGGTTACACGGCCGGACATCACCTTCGCCGTAAATAACCTCAGTCAATTCATGCAAACACCTAGCCAAGTACACCTAGACGCCGCTCATCGCGTACTACAATACTTGAAGGGTACCCTTGATAAAGGAGTTTTCTTATCCGCAGACAGCTCCCTCCATATTACAGGATACTGTGATTCGGATTGGGCTGGCTGCCCTTCAACTCGTAGATCTACTACTGGATACTTCACAATGATAGGGTCCAGCCCTCTCTTCTGGAAATCAAAGAAGCAGCCCACAGTTGCCAAATCTTCGGCAGAAGCAGAATATCGAGCTTTAGTCATCCTCACATGCGAATTACAATGGCTCAAGTATTTACTACTTGATTTTGGAATCGACCACTCCGACCCGATGACAGTTTACTGTGACAATCGGGCCGCTCTCCACATTGCTGATAATCTCGTCTTCCATGAACGTACAAAACACATTGAGATAGATTGCCACATCGTTCGTGAAAAGATCAAAGACAACGTCATTGCCACACGCTTCACCAGTACAGAAAATCAATTAGCGGATATCTTCACAAAGCCACTTGGGGCAGAACCGTTCAAGAACATAATTGGCACGTTAGGCGTTACTTCCATTCCAGCTCTAACTTGAGGGGGAGTGTTGGAAGGTCCACTCCACTCGGCCAAACCGAGTGGACTTGGTCCCATAGGAATCCTACTACAACTAGGATTCCTTAGATATTAGGATTGTAATTTAGATAAGTTTTAATCTTTCACAACTCTATCATGTAACACCTATATATAGTCATACCCATACATATTGTAAACATAAGTTGTAGTGTTAATAAAAGGTATTTACCTATCTCTCTCTCTCTCACGATCAACTCTTCACCATCATCATCTCGGTTTACCCGAGACCTTCACCAATTACTCTCGGTTATAACCGAGAGCCTCATCATCATCAACTCTCGGTTATACCCGAGAGCTTCAAGCTATCAACCTCGGCTATACCCGAAGTCCCTCATCATCATCCTCGGCTTCAACAGAGAGCTAGCTAACTTGCTTCAATCTCTCTTGGTTTTCACCCGAGCTCTCCCTCCATAACTCGGTTTCATCCGAGTTTGTTACATAGAGGATCTCACCTCTTCACACTATGCTATTACCAATCAAATTTGGGTGAAACACAAATAGGAAGTGTTTAATGTGCTGAAAGAAAGAAATAATTAAGGTGTCCAATATTGAACTATTTTATTAGTAATTTCCTTGAAGAAAGGACCAGTGACTTTGGGGTGCCTCTAATGAGGCTTGGTCTTTTTGCTCTTAGCCCACCCGACACCCCTCTTTTGGCACTCAGATTAGAGGGGGCCTAATCCGAGTTGTTAAAGACCAACAACGATTAAGCCAAGACCGAGTGACCTCAAACTATCCCAATTGTGAGGCGTGAGAAGAGAGGGAGGTCCAAGAATATAAAAAAAAAAAAAAGGCCCCTATATATGCACCCATGTCTTTGTCGTAACCTGGGTTTACCAAGCCTTTGACAAAACCATTGCCAATGCATTACAGGAAAGCTTCTCCCATATCCAAATTTGAGATGGAACTTATTTTTCGTCGATTTTCATGAAGAATAGGATAGAAGTTATTCATGTACAATGCGTTTTATGTACAAAGCTATAGAAAAATAAAGTACCACAGGTGGTTTATAGTTTTTCCAAAGATATTCTTACGACAATGGGTTCAATGAGGTTGTTTTCTAACATTGGTCCAGATTCGAATTCCGACTAGTCTTCCATAAATTTTCATAGGAAATATGACTGGATGTTCTTATTAACGTTGTTATACGTGAGAATTTAAAAATAAATGTGAATCACCACTGGAGTTGTTTTCAGGGTCTCAAATATCAGGTAGAGGGTGGACATGGGTCATATTTTTATACTAGTGTAGTAAGAATTAAACTAATTTCACACTAATATTAATATAGGATTTTAATCGAAAAAAAAAATTCTAGTCCTTTGAGTGAAATCCCTGTGCAAAACACAAATTCCTACATTACTTATTTCATTTTAATACCCAAACGAACTTTTATACTAGATTGAATGCAAACCCCAAAAGCTGAGATCAAACAGCAAAATCACACCCAGAAAAATTAATGTAAAAAGGACTCAATTTTTAACCATTTTTTTAGCTGAGACAGCCTCATTTTTCTATAATTCGCTTTTTACCCTTCTATGTTGACAAATATGTAATAGTGTTGTGGTTGACAACATCTATCATAATGTCATGAGTTGTTGTAAAATGTTGACAACATATACAATTGTCGTGACTTATTATAAAATGTTTACGACAGATATATTATGTTCTTAACAACATATATAGTGCCTTAGCCAAAATATTATTTTTCCGTTAAGGGTTTGTCAAATAAAAAGGATAATAAGCGTAACATTTTAATTTTGCAAGAGACAAAATTAAAAAATGAATTAGTCTAAAAACTTATGTCGAAAGCATACCAAAAAAATGTGGAACCATTTCTTTCTTCACAAAACAATTCGAGAAATGTTTTAGCCAAAACGTTAATGTCAGTTAATGTGTTTGTCAAATACTAAAAAAGAAGGCAAAACATTCTCGCAAAACACTTTTTTTGAGCAAAAACAAATTTGAAATTTACAAAACTGTTGAGAGCAAAGTGAGATTTTTTCGAAAAATTTTAAAAGTGCTTTTCACATTGATTTGAGCGGGAAATTTCATTTCGGGGGTAAAGTTGTACTTTTACGAAATAAGTTTTTTTATAATATTATTCAGGTTTGAACCTAATTTCCTATTATCCCCAAATTTTACGTTTTATAATTATCCTCCCATTTCAAAAGAAAAAACAATTTTCACTCTCAATCCCCATAAGTATCTTTTTAGACAATCTCTCTCCTACCTTAATCATCTTCAACTTAAAAACTTTTGGTTAGCTCAACCTTCATCATATTCCATTATTTTTTGGGTTTCATATTCGTTTGTTTGATTATCATCTTAATCCATTTTGTTTGTTTGTTTTGTACATCATTTTTCCAGTAATTTTTGTCAATTTCGTTTTAATTTTAGTCATGTTTTAGTTTTGATTGTTAGTAGATCTAGTTTTAATGGGTTCCCCAAAAAAATTCAGAAAAGAAAAAAGTATAAGTTTGATCCATTTTTTCGTTTTCTCTCTCATCAACTATTGATTTTACATCAGTCATTATTGTTTACAAACTAAATTGTATTCTGACGAGAGTAATATGTATTTTGTTTGTTATAATTGATATTTTGCTTTTAGAAAAATGTTGTTTTCTTTTGTAACAAATACAATTTCAAAATTCAAAATGGCGTCATGTCTTTATCACACACTTGATTTGAATTTTGGAGCAAAATACATTTTGTAACGCCAATTCATTGTTATGGCCCGTCATAAGTTAGTTTTGTTCATTGCAAAATGTGTTTGTTTGGATTACAATTTCAAATTTCAAACTTCAAAACGGCGCCATGTCTTTATCACACGCTTGATTTGAATTTTGGAGCGAAATACATTTGTAACGTCAATTTGTTGTTATTGTCTGTCATAAGTTGGTTTTATTCATCACAAAATGTGTTTTTACGCCAATAAACTCATCGACACGGGGACTCCTAACTTTCTTCAACGGAATATAAATACGTCGTTTGAAAACGAAAGTCTGTAATCTATGAAAGTGAATATGTCGTCTTCAAGCGAAAAAAATCTATTTTTTAAAGGTTTACATTTTTTTACCTACACTGTTATTTTGTTTTGATCTGTTTTTTACATTGCTATCGGTTTTCCATCGGCATGATTAGTACCATCGAACAAAAAGAAAACTTGGAGGCATCTTTCCAATTTGGAGTCCGTAACACCGTCTTATCAAGGGAAACTCAAAACTCCATATTACTGTCATTTTTCATAGGTGGGATGATTTTTGATGTCAAAACATCACATCATATGCATCCTTTTGATTTAGTATAAATGGCGTTGTTAATCATTTTATTGATGGAAAATGGGGATCTACCATTAGACAAAATTTTTCTTTGTTTTTAATTGCTAGGATGACTACTGACGCTAAACATCTAAGTCAAAAGTATCTTTCCGATTTAGTTCAAATGACATCGGTAATTATCTTATCGATAAAGATAGATTTTTGACCAAAATGTGTGTATAAGAAAGTGGGTGTGCGAGTGCAAAAACGGGTTTGGGTCGTGAGAACGAGTAATTGTGGGCATAGTAGGTTTTTTGAGGAGAGAGAAATAGTCGTGACGTCAGCAGGCGATTCTCTCATCCTTTCCACCTTCGTCCCCAAACCAAGAAACCCTAGCAGCGAAATCATCCTCAGCTAACAATACTGATTCAATCACCTAACGACAAGCCATTAATTACTTCAACTACCTCCTTCATATCCAGCCACCAACGACAAACCGAATCAACTCTTCGAGTCACGCGCAGATCACTCGCCCAAGATCACAAACCTCAGTTATTGGGGGTTTCGTCTTTCAAGGGAGAATAATCACATCCACTGAAGATCAACAACGACAAAAAGCACCACGTTGCATTCAATCCCGAGAACCAGAACGGCGCCAACCAACACGTAAAGGTAAGCCCTAACGTTTCCTCTTCCTTTTGTGTGGTTTTGAGTCTGTCCGCCGGTTTAGAGGTCTGTTTCACCGGTTTTGAGGTCAAATCCCTCTCTCCCCTATTTCATGTCGTCAGCAACTTTAACCCTATGTGAGTAGACCGATTGGAGGTGCCGCTGATTCTCGAGGAGCTTGCATGCATAACAATGATTCTATTATGGCCGGATGTACTTTGTCTCCTCTTCTCTATTTAACAACGAGTTGGATGGCTTCTGTTAACTATTGCTCTGTCCCCTTCTCTCTTATTCATCTCCTTTCAATGGCTAACTAGTACTCTCTCGCTACTCATGGAAAACTCACCTTGAAATTCTCCAAACCCTCCTCTAAACAAGAACTTCAACCGATCAACCAAGGTTTCATAGGCAGGTGGATTTGCCCATATGATGTTGGGATGACTTTTATCAAGAAGATACTATATCCACAGTCTCGATTCTTTAGAGACTGTGACTATTATCCGTCGGGAGGTCCAGTCAATACTTTTATTATCAAGCCTAAAAGACAATTCGTGATAGATGCGTTAAACTTTGGCCGTCCATGGGTGCTGAGAGGTGTGCTTTTGGTCCTCAAGATTGTTGAATTCCCTCTTACTGACCCCACGGATGACCTTTTCTATGAACCTATGCGTTGCACACTTTATAAGGTTCCGCAAGCCATTCAAAACCGAGAGGATTTTGACTTTATTTTTAGTTGCATGGGCAAGATCATAAGTATCAAACCTCGCAACTTTGGTAGAGTTAACAACAACACAGTTCGTGTCCATTTCCTCTATGATATCCGTACTCCTCTACTTGCAGTCATCAACCCCATCTTTTCTGATGGAGAGAAAGAGATAAAGATAAGCTATCAGAAATTCCATGGGGCTATTTGCCAACTTTGTCGAATAATCGAGCACCCGATCAGTAACTGTCCTATCTTTGATAACTCGACAGAAGAAGAGAACGGCTCCAATGACGACCATATGGATAATATTCTTGTAGATGTTGATTCAGAAGCTCAGGAACCTCCTTTGTTATTGGCCCCTCCTCCTTCTCCTGTTCAGTGGGTGATCCCACCTCATCTCCTCTTTCCTACTTCGGGAAAGAGAATTCAAGATCACCCCAGACCATCTTCTGAAGGAATATCTATCGTTTCGGATGAAAATTCTTTCGATGATACTCCGATGATAGAGAATTTGGAAGTGAGGAGACTTCTCCAAGAATCATTGCTGTTAGACCAAAGTTTGAACATTATAACGCATGCAGGTGACAGGGATGAAGCAGCACTGTCCATTTCGTCTTCTCACTGATTAGGTTGCTTTGGTGCTTGGGGAGTTAGGGTCTGGGGTGTTTTGTTGTTAGTTGCGTGTCTGTGGTTTTCTTGTGTGGTTTCATGGTAGTTATAGTTTTTAGAGTCTGTTTTCAATCTTCATAGACTCGTGGTCCTAGTGGACTCCTTTTGGTGTTCTTTGTTTAGGAGTCTAAGCTGGAGTGGTACTAGACACTCCAGTCTTAGTCCCTTCTCTTTTGTTGGGTCTGAGATTGTTACCAGACTTAGTGTCTTTCAATTTCTTATCGTATGTATGAATATCTCATCGTAGTTTATGTCTTAATTTTCTCTAATTTCATGTTAAGTTATTAACTTCTTGTGGTATTCTGTTAATATTTTCTTATCCTGTGTGGTATTCTGTTAAGTTATTACTTCTTGTGGCTTTCTTTAGGTTTGTTTCTTCTGTCTTCTGCTTTTAGGGTTTCTGGTTTTAGCTGTTGCGAGTGAGATCGAGTCGCTGTTGTGAGTGAGACCGAGTCTGGTTTAGTGCCTTTCTTGTAGGTGAGTCGTTAGAAGCGAGTTCTGTTTTAGAGACCCTCCAGGCCTGTTCGTGGGGTAGTGCCTTTAGACTTTTAGTTATTCTTGAGCTGGGTTGTGCCTTTAGACATTTAGTTTTCCTTGAGCTGTGTTAGCAGTCTCAGTGGGCTAAGGTCTGGGAGCACCCCCGGGTGTTAGGGCCCTCTAGGTTCGTTCTGGTGTGAGTGCCGCTAGATAGGTTTCTCTGGTGAGGGTTCACTCCTGAGAGGTTTAGGGTCACGATTAGTTTGCCCGGGTGAGTGTGCCTTTAGACAGAATCCCTTAGTCGAGGGCTTATTTTAGAGGTTTCCTTCAATTTCTGTCTAGGTGCACTCCGGATAGGTCGACATTTTGTGTGCCTCTAGAACTGGGCCTGCTTCGGTAGTTCTTGTGCAGGGTGTCGTTAGAATTAGACCTAGATCAGGGGAGGGTTTCGGTTTAGAGATTACCTCCGGTAAAGGGTTGGGACTAGGCTGGTCTGTCTCTATGGACCTTAAACTTCTAGCTTGGAATGTTAGGGGCTGCAACAACTTTGCCAATCGTAAGCATCTTATCAGATAGGTTAAAGAGCATAATCCGGACATTATCTTTTTATCTGAAACTAAATGTATGAATGTGAACATAGACCAAATTCTTAACATCCACAATATTTACAACAAGTACATTATAGATCCCATTAATAAAGCAGGGGGACTGTGCCTCTTCTAGAATAACAACTATGACATGGATATCATTTACACGGATCAGAACATGATCCATGTTCAAAGCACTCAAGTGGTCTCGGGCACTAAAAGTTATCTCACTGGTTTCTATGGTTGTCCCTATAAAAACAATAAGATGAAACCATGGGATAATTTGGCCAATGTGGCTCCTAAAGATGATACTCCTTGGATAGTCATAGGTGACCTTAACTGTATTCTTGATCCTTCCGAGAAGTCGGGAGGTCAACCGGCTCAGCTTTCCAATATCCAGCATCATAAAAATGTTATCAACAACCTTGGCCTTCATGATCTAGGATTTATCGGTTATCCGTTTACTTGGACTAATAGACAATTTGCAGGTAATCTGATCGAAGAAAGGTTGGACAGAGCAGTAGCTAGCTATAACTGGCTCATCAATTACCCTCATTCTCGGATTAATCATCTTGACACTCTGGGCTCTGATCATAATCCTATTCTGCTTTCTACTGATAATCATTCTAATAAAGGGCGTAAACCCTTCAAAGTCATTCGTACTTGGATGTCTCATCCCAACTGTGCCAGTTTCATCAAATCGAACTGGCTTTCTATCCCTAATCCTATCCACTCTAAGCTCAACTTTCTTGCCATTAAGCTCTCTAAATGGAACAAAGAAGTTTTTGGTAATCTCGATACTAACATTAAACAGCTTACTCATAATCTGCAAAGGATAACGAATGCTGAAGACTTCAAATCCATTTATTCTCAGATTGAAAATCTTCTTCTTCAGCAAGAGAGTTTATGGAAGGAAAAGTCTAGAATAGCTAACATCAACTTAGGCGATAGAAACACCCAATTCTTTCATGCTAAAGCCACTACTAGACTTCGTAAAAACAAGATTCTTTCCATTAAGAGACAGGATAATACCTGGGCAAATGATGAGACCGAAATAGCTTTGATTTTTACTAATCACATTAAACAGATTTCAACCACGGCTGGTTCTTCAATGTCAGCCAGGCTTCAAGACTGCTTCTTCCCTCAAATCTCGGATGAACAGAATGAATCGCTCACGGTCACTCCCAACCTTGACGAGATTAGAATGGCCACTTTCACCCTTAAACCTGGTGCGGCTCCAGGCCCTGACGGTTTTCCCCCTCATTTCTATCAAACCAATTGGGACACTGTGAAGGATGATATTCAGTTGATGATCTCTTCTTTCTTTCAGGATGCTACGCTTCCGGCCACTTCCAATCACACTCATATCTGCCTGCTCCCTAAAACTAAAACCCCTCAGACTCCAGCTGATTTTCGGCCAATCAGCTTACTCAACACCACTTATAAGATCATCACCAAAATCTTGGCCAATAGACTTAAACCTGTTTTGGTTGATATTATTTCTCCTTTTCAGGGTGCTTATGTTCCTGGTAGGCAGATTACTGATAATATCATCATAAGCCAAGAACTCATCCATTCGTTCAAAAAAGTTAAGGGCTCCAAAAGCTATTTTGGCCTTAAGTTGGACATGTCCAAAGCCTTCGATCGTATCGAATGGAGTTACCTGAATAAGGTTATGAACTTGATGGGCTTTTCTAACTCTTGGATCAATCTTATCCAGACCTGTATCACCTCTAGCTCGATGGCGGTTCTTATCAACGGGCGCCCCGGCAGCACTTTCAATGTGAGCAGGGGTATTCGGCAGGGTGATCCTCTTTCCCCTTTTCTTTTTGCCATCGCGATGGAGGGTCTCAGTCGTCTTTTAGAGAAGAATCACAACGAGTCTTCTTTCATCGGCTTTCCCATTCCGCACTCCAACCTCTCTATTAAGCATCTCCTCTTTGCTGACGACTGTATCATTTTCAGACAAAACTCTCTGGAAAATATCTACAATCTAAAACAGATCCTTAAGGAATTCAGCGAGGCTTCGGGGCAGATGATCAATTATGCTAAATCGAACATATTTTTCTCTAAAAACTCTCACCCGAAATTCAAACGGATGATTATCCGGGAACTTAAAGTTCATCAGTCGTCTTCCGGGGATAAATACTTAGGCACCAAACTCTTCATCGATCGTAACAAAAAACAAGCTTTCAACTCCCTCATCACTCAGATTAAGAATGAACTTGCCAAATGGCAAACTCATCTCCTCTCGCAAGCTGGCCGCTCGGTAGTCATCTCAACTATCGCAGCGGCTGTTCCCCGATACCAAATGCAGTGCTTTGTCCTTCCTAAAGGCATTAGTGACAGCATTGAGTCTATTCAAAGGACTTTTTGGTGGGGGAAATCCAAAACCTTTCACACCATAAACTGGAATTCTATTTGCAAACCTCGTAATCAGGGTGGACTAGGTCTGCGCCTGCCTCAGCTCGATAATCAAGCTTTTCTTCATAAGCTCAATTGGCATATTGTTAAAAATCCGGAGGCTATATGGGTTCAAGTTCTCAAAGGTAAATACTTTCATAAATCTCCCTAACCAACACAACCGAAGAATCATCATTCTTGGACTTGGAAATCTATTTCCAAATACCATCATAAGCTTGACAATCTTATTTTTTGGAATATCAATAAAGGTGAGCATATCCATATTTGGACTGACTACTGGATACCTAATCACCCACCTCCTATAACTAATGAAAGAGGAGGCACTATCGAGATGGTTTCTCAACTCATTACGAATGGTTCTTGGAACACTAATTTAATTAACATGTATTTTAACAATGATATTTGCAGATCGATTCTTAGCATCAACCTTAATCCTAATGAAGAGGATGAAGCCATATGGACACTTACCAAATCAGGTAATTTCTCTCTCAAATCCATGTACAATTTTCTAAGAAACCAAACTATCTATAATAATCAGACTCAGATGGACTGGTTCTTTATATGGAACATGAATACCATCCCTCGGATTAAATTATTCCTTTGGAAATGTTGTACTAATAGTCTACCAGTTAGAGCTAAGATTGGTAAATTCATTGGAAATAATTACTCATGTGTTAATTGCAATGAAGAGGAGACTCTTGACCATGTTATGCTGCATTGCTCCTTCGCGAAAGCAATATGGTTCCATTTTAATATTAGAACGGATACGATCATTACTATCACCCAGTGGATTCAACTTTGGAAATCGCTAGATGAGAATAATATCAACCTCAATGCTAAAATCTTATGGTTCCTATGGAAAGCCAGATGCGAGAACTGCTTTACTACGAATAAACAAAACCCTATACAGATTATAGAGAGGATTATGAACACCTCAACGACACCTCTCAAAACTGAATCCAGGACGAACAAGAAAGGCAAGGAAAAAACCATTACACAAACATGGAGACCTCCATCGACACCATATATGAAGGTCAATGTGGATGCTTCTTTTATAAATATTAAAGAACCAGCGGGAATTGGTTACATCATCCGTGATGCAGAGGCTAATTACATAATAGCGGTAGCAGACACAGTTCGAGGACAACATGCGGAAGAATGCGAAAGCTTAGCAATATTATCCAGTCTAAAAGAGGCATCGCAACTCCAAATTCAGTATGTGCACATAGAGAGCGACAATCAAGCCATAATCTCAGCGCTTAATGGTAAGGAAGGAAATCTACATTGGCAAACTCAGAGTATCATTCATCAGATAAACGACATCAAAGAAAGCTTTACAAGCATTATATTTTCGCATATATCTCGCAATTGTAACACTTATGCTGATGCTTTAGCTAAATGGGGGCGTACCCATGGCCAAAAGAAAATATGGCAAGACGTCCTTTCCTTATTTTCGGATTTCTAGTACGTTGTAATAGACTCTTTTTTAATGCTAGTAATTTTCATCAAAAAAAAAAAGGTAGAAACTATAAGTGACCATAAAATTTCCCATATAAGTTCCCCGGTAGGACTTCTTTGGTCATTATATACTTTTTGGTATAAAGGCACCTCCAACGGTACTAAGAAATTAAAAATACGACAACGACATCAATCTCGATGAAATAGAAGATGTTTCTGCTTAGATCGGAGGGAAATAAAAGAAGATTCTTGGAAATTATCCTATTGAAAAATAAATAAGATAGCATTGTAGCTTAGTTATGTATACTCTTTCTTATGTAAATGCTCAATCCACTAATCTCCACTCCACTCCTCCACCACTCTTTCCTGGAAACTGGGAAACTAGCTTTATTAGCACCAACAAATTCACCAATGTTCTAGAAGCTTGATATACATATAGTCACACACCCATCCATTAACCTAGTAGATTTCTTCATCTCCAAGGTTATAGTGTTATTCAATCTCAACTTTATAAAGTTTCTTCTTATCTTCTTAGTTGAATTTTGACCATAAAACTTCCATCAAGATAAGAACTGGGAAGTAAACATTTACGATTATAATGATAATATAAACATACTGATCTTTACTTCTGATGTCGTGGTTGATGACCACTTGTATGAAATCAGACCTTGGACCCAAATTTGAATAAGTTTCATTCAAACCCTCTTGAGGTAACCTTTAAGTATGGGGGATTGAATATATGACGATTTTTTGTGTGGATTAGTTTAATCCTTGCTAATGTAATACTACATCAACATTACCCCACAAAATGTTGATTTGTTGACCAATAAACGTTTTTTAGTTTAATTCCTTGCTTTTTTAACCAATTAAAAAGTTGGTTGTGTTTCAATTTTCTAACTTTCTTTAGGGTTATTTCCCATATGGCCCCCTACTTTGTGACCAGCTTCCCGCCTGGCCCCCCACTTTACGAAAAATACCCATATGGCCTCCTTCCGTTATAACACCGTCACTCTCTCTCCTCCATCTCTTTTTCTCTCTCTGCCATGTCACGCCACATCATCTGTTACGCCACCTCATCACCTTCTCCGGCAAAGGTCGCCGGCCGGCCAAATTTCCGGCCGGCGACCTTCAAACTAAAAAAAAAAAAAAAATTTCTCTCTCCTCTCTCTCTCACTAAATTTTTTTTTTTTCTTTCCCCTCTCTCTCTCTCTAGATCTAGAGGGAGAGAGGATTGATCCGTTCAAGGTCGTTCGGATCTGTTCGGACCTTGAACAGATCTGTTCAACTTTCCAATCCACCTAACATCGAAATAGTTATTAAGTTCATAAAATTGTATGTCATTTAAACATTTGAGTTGCATAATAAATTTAAAAGTTCTCAATAACTATAGTTTTGGCAACTATATCGTTTCTAATTTAACAAAGGAATTAGGAGACACAATAAATAGTATTTTGAATGAAATTCGACCATCATAACAACTTTTGGTCAAATTAGATGAAATTCGATATGTATATAGTTTTGGCGATCAAAACATAAGTGTCGTATAGTAGTCTTTTTTAACAAAAGCATTATACATATGATACATGTACAACGTAAAGTAGCGCATGAAAAATTTTCAATATTACAATCAATCAGAATATTAAACAATTATCCAATACAAATAATTATGATGTTCGCGACGAATCGAATTTTTTTGTGAAATAAATAAGACTTTAGTTAACTACACAGAGTTATGGAGACTTTATTATCCTCAAATCTTATTTCAAAAATCTAATTAAAACGACCAAAAATTAGTTCCCATGGGATTGAACCCGTCTCCTCTAGAATGTGATACAAGTTCCTTGCCAACTTAGCCGTAATTCGTTGGCGTCAAATTTGTGCTTTTAACTCTTTATATTATATTTTCATTTTTGGGGCCCTTCTAATACCAATGAGAACTTGGGGCCCAAAGCCACCGCTTTGGTGGCTTTGGGCCTGGGCCGGCACTGATTTTATGACTACTCATGTTATATCCTTCACAAAAAAAAAGTTCTGGTTGATGTGGTTCAGTGGCACCCTATGACCTAAGTAGTTGAAGTTTGAACTAAGGGGATTAAAACATCTTAAAATGTATTACTTGTGCACATCACAAGTGTTCATGGATTCCTTCTCATTTCCATTAGTATGACTATAAAAACAAAAATTTGAATTGTGATAGCAATTAGGAAGGAAGTTCGTCAACTCATGCTTTGGCCACTAGGTGGTGCAATAGCGATCTTTTCGTTTGTCTTTGACGAAAATGAAATTCAAAAACCCCAAGGAAATAGACCTTCGTGTTTATGTTCTTCAAAAAAGAAGTTGACCGTCCTGATTATGTTTATCAAAAAAGGAAATTGAGCAACTAGAATCATTTTCATTTATGACTACCAAGTATAGGACTATAATCGTCTCTTCGTTTTCTACTCATAATGGGTCACATTTTCATTCACACAACTTCCTTTTTGTAAGTCTCACGAAAGCATAAAAATGTACCTGTGACCTAACAACCAGTTGGATAGAGAGAAAAGAGAGGGGAGAGAGATGAGAGAAATGGTGGTGGTTGGAAGTGGTGTATGGTTGGAAGAGAAGAGGAAGAAGAAGAATATTTATATTTGTAAGGGTCGCTGGCGATTACAGTCGCCGACAACCGTTGTCGACATGAAGAAAAGAAGTGGTAGTGGGAGTTTAGAGGAAACAAAAAGGGAAACCAAACTTTTTTTCCACCAAGTCTTTGTACCCGAAAAAAATCTCGGAAAAAAAATTGTTTCCTTAAAGCAGCGACCAATAATTATTACTATGTATTGATGATTCAAATAATGGTTGTTTTCGACTAAGTCAGTAAGTCAATAAAAGACAAAGAAATGTACCGGTTAACCCGTATTCAAGTAATCAGAGATATGAATCTGAAATAGCTCTATCACCTAAGCACGAAACTGGGAAGTCAGTATGAGTTTTTTAGGCATCTTAAGCCCTGGTCTGGCTCTAAATCCAACCAGGTCAACCTTGGTGAAAACTCTACTCTGGGACTTGGAGCAGTAGGGAAGTCTGTGGAAGTCAGCTCGATCCTTAAGCTTGTCTCGCCACAAGGCACGAGAAGGCGAATTTGAGTCAAGGTTTGCCTAACCTAAGTCGTGACCTGATTTAAGACCTGGAAAAGAAAAAATAAAAATCGACCAAACAATCGAGGTCCTTAATTCCGAGGTTCAAACAAAGCTTGGTAATAGTTAGGTGACATGAAAGCATAAACATGTCTTTATATACAATTCGTAAATTACCAAAGAAGGTCTACCAAATCTGAAAGATACACAAACAAGGAAAGTTACCCTTCTGACGACCATCAAAGCATGATTTCGTCTAAGCTGGTGGATCTTCATTGCATCATCTCAGCCGACCACCACAGTTCATTACTCGAGCCTATATGAACATACCGGGTTTGCACTAATCAATCATGAAATGTTCACCTTCTAAACTCAGACTTTTGAATTCAAATCTTTAACTGCAAAACGCTCCACTGACTTGAGCGTCACAGAGGATTTTGAGTTTTTTTGCAGGTTTTGTCCCCCAGATTACAAGGAAAAGTTCAATGTTTGGTTTGTTGATTCTTCATTACGTGAGTGATCAGTTAAATTCCATTTTAGACGTCATTTTTTTAGCGCTAGAAAAAGGGCTGGTCTCAGCAAAAATCTTCAACATTCAATACCTTAAACCTTACAACTCAGACTCTTCACATAATCTATCGTTTACGCACTAATTATTCCAAGCCCCCATTTGTTTGACATATTTTGTCTCAACATGTTCGGTCGGCCTAGCAGATCTCGGCCCAGAGGTGATTTAGAAATTAAGGACGGAGTTTCCAGCGAAGCGCAGAAAGGGACGAGAGCAGCATTGATATCCCCAGAAGGAGAGCAGGTGTATCAAGCTCTAGAGTTTAAATTTTCGGTAACAAACCACAGAGCTAAATTTAAAGCCCTACTAGCTGGGTTGAAACTGATTCTTAAGGTAAATGCCACAAGGTTACAAGCCTTTAGCGATTTTCAGCTCATCCTAAACCATGTTTTGGGGGGAGTAAAAAACAGAGGAATAGACCTCACAAAATATCTAGAAATAGTAAAGGAGTTAACAAATCAGTTCGAAAGATTTAAAATTACCATAATTCCAGGAGAAGAATACTCGGGAGTTGACGCACTATCTAAGATGATAAAAAAGAAATGAGACTCTGCCCAGAATCTTTTTTGAAACACTAGAAAAAAAGAGTATTAAAAGAACAAAGGAAGTGTTAGTCATTCATCTAACAACAAATGGCAGTTGGATAACTCTCCTGGTCAGATACTTACAGTATGGGGAAATGTCAACTGATGTATACGAAGCGAGAAATTTGCGGAGGAACGACGCCTCATACGTTTTAATCGATGACTTACTATACCGGAGGCCTTTCGTGCACCCGTCATGAAGGTGTCTGACAGAGGACAAACAAAAATATGTCATAAAAGAAATGCACAAATGTCATAGGGGTAACCACCCGGGACCCAGAGTATCAGCTAGACAATTGATGATGTCGGGATATTACTGGCCTAGAATGTTGGAAGACTTTGTGAAGTTCGTGAGATACTTTGTGGAGAAAGAACGGTGGTGGGTGTTAGGAAAAAGTGAGAAACAAAAAAAAATCGACGAAGTTGTACTAAAATATTTCGTATCCTGGAAAATTTACTTTTTCCTCCCAACCAAAGTAGTGGCACATGTCCTATCTACGAGAAATAGTGGATTTGAAACTTTTACCTATTCGAATTTTCTTTTTTTTTTTTCAATAGGTTACACTAAACTTATTTTTAGGACCCTCATAAAAAAAAAAAACTTATTTTTAGGCTTTAGCCCACAATTGTGTAGGAAAAGAAGGTACTAAAATATGTTAGTGCGGACTGTATGCTCTTTGAACTTCTAAAACAACTAATAACAACAATATACATCAGAAATATCTACAATAACTTCCAATTATGAGAAATCTGATCTTAAAAATTGAAAATCTATCACTGGCATTTCTCATCAAATTTGATCTTCATTTCTAATCACTGATTCTGAATTTTTGATTCTTCTTCTTCCATTATTAAGCTTCAAATGATGAAACTCTCTGTAATTCTGATCTGTTTTTTTCTAACCATCTAATCTTTGATCAAACGTGAAAACAAAGTAAAGAACTAAAAAGACCTAATCACTACCAGCACTGATCAGTTTCCCAATTTCTACTTGTATACATAGAAGATTGTTTATAAGCCGAGGAATTAGAAACAGAAAATGAAAATTGTTGCCTGAATAATTTCCGATCATAATCAGCTCGTTTATCAGGATCTGATAAAGTTGAATAAGCAGAATGAATCTTAATAAAATCATTAGCACAACTATCTTTCCGATCTATTGTAACAACATCTGGATGATAAGTTCTAGCTAATTTCCGATAAGCAGATTTGATCTCATTTCCAGTTGCTCCCATCGGAATTCCAAGAACTTCGTATAATGATAATGAAGAAGAAGAAGACATGTTTGATTTTAGATATGGTAACCTTGATGATGTCGTCTCTGCCGCGGCGGTGGTGGATGTGGCAGAGGAACTAGCGATGGTGAAACGATGTGATCGGAATCTGACGAACGACGGTGGAGATGAAGAATTGATTAATTTTCCGGTGGTGAATTCAGGGGAAGAGGGAATAAATGAAGGAGATGAGGATTGAACAGCAAACATTATTAGTAGTATATGAAATGGATGGAATAAAAAGGGAAAGATTATACTGGTATTTATAGGTCTTGTTTGGACTCTTTTGTAAATAAATTCGAAAGAGGAGGTAGAAACAAAATATGTAAGAGTTAGAGGGGTTAAATTAAGAATATTGATTACTCTATCCACTTTGCTGAGTCATCGTTCCAAGAATCCGTGTTTGCCATTTCCTGTTATTCTGTTTATAGCTATTTTTCTTTCACTCGTGATTTGACATTCGAATTGGGATCCTAAACTCCTATATAGAATGTTGAAAGAAACCCTAAAAATTTTCATTTCTGAGATTTTGTAGATTCCGATCCAGAAGAAGGACGTGCGTATATCAATATTATAAAATGTATTTAGCGGGATTTGGATATGTATGTATGTATATATAATATATTAATGTTTAGCAATTCGAAAATCTAAGGAGGATGGATCTATTAGATTTAGACCATCATAGTTGTGGCTAACATATCTGAATAAGGCAAACAAATTGAGTTGGCGGATTTAGCGGGTTTAAAAAATAACATGTTGAAAAGTTGGGGGATTTTCTTCATGCACGATTTTCTTGATATTAAAGGCTTAAAATTAAATTCTTTTTCGATTGAGAGAAGTGCTCACGGTCTTAATACCATATAAGAAGAAAAAAAAACGTTACAGATCTTGCTTTCGTAAAAGTTCATGAATGGTTTGTTGCTTATGTCGAAGAAAAATAAAAATTAGAGTTATTTTATGCATTGTGAAAATTGAATATAGAATATCTAATTGTGTTCTAAAATCAATTTAAACCTCTTAAGTTTGCACATAAACCACATTTTAATCACTAAACTATAACTTGACTTACATCCTTGTTTATGTTAAAGATTCAGCCTAGAATTAATACCATAGCTTTCCACGTTTCTAACCTTGGTTCTTTGTATTTTTGTCATTTATGCGTTGAAGGACGATCCTCCCTGTCTTATGAGGATCCCTGAGTTTTGTTAATGTACTTCGTGTTAAAAATGAAATTCATAAAAGAAATATTATCAATGTAATTGTGTTAATTCTAAAAAAAATGATAGAAGAGACTGCAAATTGTATCATATTCCCAATCTAAATAGAAATTAATTGTCTGTCGAGCGTGAAAAAATTCATTAAGAGAGAGATAATTGATTCAGAAAAAGAAGCCGTTAAATTCGTGTAGATTTGAGTTAACATCACTCAAATTCCCTATCAACGAAAAATCATAAGTTCATTGCACATATCTATCTTCTGATCTTCCCTTGATGTACCCTTTAACCTTATCCAACTTGATATTTGACTACACGGTCTGACTTATAGTCCCCACCCCAATTAAAATCCACAATAAAGGAAGAAATAAGAACCTCAAACAAACGGATAAGAATGTCCTTCTAGCCAACCGGGCCCCTCCCTAGCTAACACTCAACATCTCCCATATGAACTTAATAAATTAGGATAGATATGTGTTTATAGAACATCACACGGTTCTTACTTGCATTTTTGGGTCCATCTCTTTTGTTACTAAAACAACCTATTTATTCGAAGTTGAATCTAAAGATGCGATGTCGGTATCTACAATATGTACAATCGAAGTTAGACAACCGTCCCAACAATAGTGACAGATCAGTTGTCTGGTTCGTGTCTGCAATTAGACTACTTCACGTATTTACATTCAGAACAAGTGAAATTACAGAAAAATGATATAACAATATCTTTTCCAAAACGTTGTGAAATCTAGTGAAACTAAGATAGAGGGAGAGTCTAAAGCAGTTAATATTTGTTGAAGGAAATATGGTTCTAAGAGACATCTCGTGAGGATCTCTCATTATTTCCGAACAAAAATGTGAACCTTACCTATCTAAGATGGTATGACGAACATTAGACATTATTTGAATCTCCTTCGAGGGAGCCTGGTCATTTTTTCGCGCACTCCTAGACCCTCCCTCTCAAATGAGACATTAGTGAGACACTAATGTTGCATTGTATGATGTAGAGTATGATTTAACGATTATTACCTTGAATTGAGGCCAATGGTGGGTAAGGTAGAGTTTACTATCAATATGGGGAAACCATGGTAAATTCACATCACTAAAAACCATGGGTAACAAAAAGGGATCCATGAAAAGAACCATGGATATGTTTATGGCACAGCGATGCATGGATTTGTTTATGGTTAGACCAAATGAGCCGACCATCTCATCCATAAACATAGATGAATATACCAAAGTGAGAGTACCAAAAGAAGAGAATACTGGGGAGCTCATGCTACAAAAGAGTTTAAAAACTACATTACTGAAATTGGTATCACAATCGAAGTTAGACAACTACATTAGTGTTAGAGCATCTCTAATGGGATACTCAAACTCTAAAATTTAGAGTGCCAGTTAGGACTTATAGAGATTTTGTTAAAATATTTTTTTCGATGGGACACTGTATTAAACACTTTATGATGATGTGGAGCATTTATTAGTAGAGACTCTCAAGAGAGATACTCTAAAATTAAAGTGTCTCATTGAGACTCTTGTCATTTTAAAATTCTAACCAATAGAAACCCTTGCTTTTTCACTTTTTCTCCATTGAATTAAAGAGTGACATGCGCATTAAGTAGAGGTATTTTAGAGATCTCCATTGGAGACAAACAAAAATTAGAGTGTCTCTATATTGACACGTAGGAAAAAAAAAATCTTCATTGATACTTGACAACTAGGACTTTTAGAGTGCTTGTTAGAGTGTCCCATTGGAGAATGTCATGGAAACAAAATGTATATATTTTTTGTCACGTGCTAAAGTGCCAAGACAAACCTTCAACTCGGGTCTTAATTATATTGTTTTTTTTTTTTGGAGAATTCGACTACAAAGAGGCCTAAAGCCCGACAACAAATTAAGAGGTCTAAAGTCCGACAAATTATTACATTATTTATAGCCTAAATAACATAGGATAAATCTTGATGGCAAACTGCTTCCAATAAAACTCGATCCCACGACCTCATGGACTTAAGAGGGGTATCCAACCATTACACTAAAGGATGGTGGACTTTATTATATTGTTGTTACTTTAGGTAATGGGTGAGGGTTTCGTGAAGATTCTAATTACTATAGTCTAATTAAGCATTCAAGGTCAAACTAGGATTAACCCGTCAATTTCAAATTAGAATCATATTTAGCAGTCAATGTCAAAATAGAATGTGATTAAGAAAAAATGACAAAATAGAATGAGATCCATCTAAGGTCAAAGTTTGCCAATAAACTGTGTACTAGAAAGGAAGAGCATAACAAAGACATTCAGATAACTAAGATCGAAGTTTGTATTAATCAATCTTCCGTTCGTCCCTGATAGTCATTGATTCTAATCCGTATTATTATTTAAATATACTTTTGTTACCAAATTTGGAAGTAGTTGTAAGAAAAGATTCGCATATTGTTTCACACTGGCAAACTTTTTATTTATTTTGATTATCTTGTGCGCTACCTCTTTTCCTTTCAATAATAATTTTCTATTAATTTCTTATTTCATGTCGTTTTCCTTAACATTCTTCTAATATTTTAATATAAACATAAAAAAGAGCAAAAGACTTTGAACAAAAAAAAAAGCAAAAGAGAGAAAGGTATCCTTCACTTACAACAAAAGATATGGCCTCAAAATTTTGAATTCACGTTTTCCTCATGGTACATAATCTTGATTACATAGTTGATCAAAATATACCTACTAATTACCTTTTTAATGGAGAAAAAATAATTACAAGAGGGACACACAAAACGTTAATGTTACGATTAAGTATCATTAGTGTAATAGTTAACAATGATAATTAGTATTATGTCCGGCTTCCTACGATGGAAGAAAAAAGGAAAAGGTCATGAAGGAATTCCCTATTATTGTCTACTTTCTCGTTTGTGCATATATTGGTCAAAATTGGTCCACTGGTTATGTATATATTATTCTCCATACTCCTTTTCTCCCTTTCTTAATACACTATTTTTCTAGTTGGAAAACTACATTTTTAGTTAAAAAATATCAACTAATATGGACTTCAATGTTGTTTTTAGCAAACAAAAAAAATTAGTATTTATTTTTCAAAATCAAATTTATCTTAAACAAAATCAAATTTGATAGTCTTTTGCAAAGTTTTACAGATTATATACAAAGGGAATTATAGCAAATGTGCTGCGCTCGACTAAAAAAACATTTTCATGTTCGTTTGGGCTAAAGCCTCATAAAGCTCTACTTAGAGCATCTCCAATCTCAGCATGTCTTAGGCCGAAAAAATCACTTTTCACCCAAAATTTTCAACTTCAGCTCAGTCTCAAAAATTCAGCTCCAGTCTAAAAAATTCTGCTCCAGCCTCAGCCTCTCTTGAGGCCGAAAATTTGAATTTGAATTTCTCTCTTTTCTAACCATCCAACAACCATATTAAATTTCTCATATTTTTCTATAAATACATCTCTCTTTCTCTACAAACTTCATCTTCTTTTTTCTCTACAACTCATCAAACTTCATCTTTTTTTTTTCTCTAAATGAATCTCGATTTTACGTTATTATCTTGCTGATGGGATATACCCTCAGTCGGGTACTTTAGTTAAAACTATTTCTAATCCATATGGCCCAAAAGAAGCATACTTTGCCAAAATACAAAGTCGGTTCGAAAAGACGTTGAACGAGCCTTTGGTGTACTGCAAGCTTGTTGGGGAATTAATCGAATGTCACGTTGGTGGAATGTAAAGACCCATAAGTAATATTATGAAGGCATGTATCATAATGCATAACATGATTATTGAAGACGAAGGTCCAAATACTACAACCAATGTTGAGGGATGTGAAATGGGTCTGATACATCGTGGAGAAAATTTACCAGACGAAATGGTTGAACGTATTGGTCGAGTTAGAAGCCAGGAAATTCATACTTGGTTGAAGACAGATTTTGTTGAACACTTATGAAATACGAGATCTAACGACGACAATGAATAAATTTTGGTCATTGGATTGTTAGTAATGTATTTTGGATCGTTGGATTATAGTAATGTGTTTTGATCATTGGATTATTAATGCAAAAGTCGGTTTGATTTAATGTATTTTTTATTATTAATGTATTTTTTTTAAGTAAAGATAATTTACATTTACAAAAAAAAAAAAGGAGGAGGATATGGCCGTTTTATAATCCAACGGCCAAGATGATCCCAACGGTCATGTTGGTGACACTTCAGTTGCCCCTAATGTTAAGGGCGACTAAAGCAGTCGGTTGGGGTTCCGCCTCAGCCGGGCTGAGACTGGAGATGCTCTTAGGAGGAGTTAATCCTCGTCTGTTCATTCTTCTTCTTCTATATTTTGATCACAAGGGCCACAACTATAAAAAAAAAAATGTGATAGAGAAAGGGTGATAAGTAGAGAAATCTTGATGCCACAAAATGCTCCATAACTAGGTGGAGAAAAATAGAACTTTGGACTTGCATGGAATAATGCAATTGATTTTATGTGCATACAACTTAGAATCCTAGGTTGTGTTTGTTTTTCAAATCTGAAAAATTGGGTCTAAATTACTACTTTTACATTTATACCCTCATTGATATTCTTAAGAGAAAATAGAAGAAATCCTACCTTTAACTTTTTCACTTTCTCCTCTCTCCTCCCCTCTTTTTCTCCAAACGGTATCGCCATGATTTTAGATAGAGAAGGTCAAATCACAAGGTGAAAGATGATCAATGAGAGAGAGGGAAAGAGATTTAACAAAAATAATTGGGGACCTCCTGGTGTACTCCATGACACACTCCAACTTTCACCCCCAATTTTATGGTTAGACTTTTTCCCCTCCATCTTTTGTTAATTTAAAATTGGCGTTTTTTAGTAATTTTAAAGTAGAACATCCTAACTTAAAATCTTGCTTTTTTAACAAAAAAAAAAACTTAAAATCTTGCCTTCACTCTTCGCCCTAAGAACAATTATACATCTTAAAGACCATAGAACAACTCTAAAGGCTATAATGGACTAATCTACTTTTAATTATATCCTTAATGACACGGTTCAATACTTGATTGATTTCTACAACCCCAATTGTCGATTTTGTGACCTCTGAATTTTCGAAGTTAATGGAGCAAGACCCTGTTTCTCTTGTACCACCTCCAAAAGAAAAGTAGGAGATGAATCGGATGGAGATGTCGAGGGACAATTGGATAGGAATCTAGGATTTGAGGTAGAGAGGGTTTCTAAGAAAAAAAAAATTCAGCAAAAAGCAAGCAAGAAAATTTGGAGAACAGATGGGAAAAGGGGAGGTGAAAGTAACGAAGGGAAATACGAAGGTAGCGAAGAAGAGGGACATAGGTATACAAATGAGAGAGAAGGAAGATTGAGAAAGAAAAAAGAGCACAGAAAAATAGTTGCGAGCCTCCCTTACCATCGACAGTGGAAATCAACAGTTGGATCTAGCCTCCAGATCCAACCATCTTTCTCCCTCGACCTTCATGTGAGCAACAATTTTAACTTCTTCTTCACACTCTCTCTTGTTTCGTGGTGGTTGGTTTAACAAAGACTTGGTTCAAATCAGTGGACCAAATCAAAGAATAAGATTGAGGCTGGGTGGTAACAATAGTGGTGCCTATAGCCAACAACTGGTAGCCCAGTTGGTAAGTGCATATACTCCGTAATGGGGAGGTCCAAGGTTTCATCCTGTGGAAGTGCAAATCCAGGAATATTGAATTTGGTGTGTTTGATTGAGAATTTTTCGGGGAAAATAGAAATAGTTTCTCTAAAATTTAGATTTTTCATTTGTTTGGTACTCACTTTAAGGAAAGAAAGACTTTCAATCACGTGACTCTTTTTTCCAAATTTTCCTCAAAAAAGGGAATCTCCTTACCCACCGGGTACTTGAGAAAGATTTTCTCCTACAAAAACTCAACAATCTTTTACACGGTCAACAACAAAAATAACAAAAAAAATTCTTTCAACTTCCACGATGCTTTCTTTCAGCAAAAAAAACTCCACGATACTTTCTCTCTCAATCCTAAAGCTACAAGTGAGAACTCAATCGAAGAAGCCATCAACGAAGAAAAAGCAAGCTTTCGGCAAGTTTCTCTCTCTAAATGGGTTATTCGGATGTGCAATCTTCATAACATTGTGAATGATCATAACTCATATCATCACCTGATGGGCCTAGAAAGGTTACCCTAAATAGGTCTACACCCGCAAGTGCACGGGTGTCAAGTTGTAAAATTCCGGTAAGACCGGTTCGTTCCTCAGAGACTAAGTCAAATTTCAATTCTAATCTTAAAACT
>BEHA01050393.1:215416-228271 GCA_002897215.1 Eschscholzia californica subsp. californica | reverse complement strand
GAGAGAGGGAGCTGAGGTGGAGAAGTTATTTTGCTTTCCCCTAAATAAAATTGTCAAACAAAATTGACCAATTTTTGACCAAGTCTTTACACCCCGGAAACTATTTTGCTTTCCCCAAAGCGTTGGCCTAAAAGAATGAATAAAAATCTTGGCGAGTTGGTTAGACCCCTCGAGCATCCAAATAGGGTAAAAGAATGAATAAAAATCTTGGCGATTAAAAAGCTTTCCATGTTAGCATCTCAGGCCAATTCGGATGCAGGGCCGGCCCAAGGGTACTACGAAAAATGAAAACAGAACAGAAAACTTCAATATTATTTACGTTCTGTCTACATTAAACACGTTATAGCCCAGATTGGTCTACCTATAAGACCCAGACTGGAGTTCCAGGGTCCTTAATAATATTGGAGCATAAGCAGCTGCTTTGGGCCTGGAACGACCCTCGTTAAGATGTATCGAGCTAAATAGGTTTTCCAGAAAAGGTGGCTAATTTCATCTAGTCCAGTGCTTGTTAATCACTGTTAGACTGTCAGGACTCTAGTTGATGCATATGAAATTAATTCTTTTATTCTATTAGCTATTTATAAATACATATCGAATCTCAACTGTCTTCCCTTTTTTTCTGAAAGCAAACCATAATTCACCATTATGTGAGCTTTCGCTAGGGAAAAGACCAAAAAAACAAGATGCAAAATTTATAACATTAAAATTTGTAGTAATAATAATAATAATGAAGGACCTATAAATGTTTGAATACACAGGGTCTTTACCTCTGCTCTAGAGGAGTTTCGATGGCCAAATATTGCACTCAAAGTTTACTTTTTCTTTCCAAGGAGAGGTTCACCGAGATTCCCTGGTTTTGTCGAAGTTGAATCGTCGGTACCAGATTTCTTCGAAGGTTGTCCTGGTACGCTCTGGCCACCCTAAGATGAAAAAGTATTTAGATCAAACTAGAATTCTGCATTCTGGTAGATGTCAAGAAAGAATATTGAATTTTATCTCATATTTTTAAGTAAATTGATGATCACAATGCCTATATTGCATCGACTAATTCGATTCACGAATCTTAATTTCTCCGCAAATGGAGATTGAAAGCAAAATTAGACATTTGACATCGAGATATATCTATTGGAAGACAAATCAAGAGGCAACACTTGTATCAAATTTGAGAACCTAGGACTTCATTGAGCTTTCTCCTTGTTCATTTGTTAAAGATTTTGAGAAAATTGTATTCGAAGAAAAATAGAAAAAAATGGTATTAACGTATTGATCTAATGAGAGAGAGAGAGAGGAGAGAGACTTACTGCTCCCTTCTGTTGTGCAGTAATTAACTTCCGGATTGATGGGATTCGAGCTACCGATGAAGCAGCAGCTGCTGCCGCCACGCGTATTCTGCATAAAAACAATAGACATGTTAAATATATGGAATTACCTGCCCATTTCCATAATTTTATTCCATCTTATTCTTACCTTTTGTGGACATCAACATATTCATCTGTCTCGTCTACAATCTCCTCCTGGCATTTGTCAAAAAAAGAAACACAGTTACAAATTAGTTAATTAGGAACTTGGAGACTACTGAAATTAAAACAGAAAAAAAAACGAGAGAGAGAGCATCGGAGAAAAGAACAAGGTAGTAAGAGAATAAGTGGATTACTTGTAGAAGCTCTTCAAATACATCTTCCAAGGTGATGATTCCAATGACTTCCCCATCTTCAATATCCTCAGATGAACAAGGCAATCCATTGCTCATGACATCATTCCTTGGGGAAGAGTTATGCTGATTTATATTAACTGAACTTGACTCGATGTCAACAATTGTGCTTTCTGGTACTTCATCTTGTTTGGGAAGCAAAGGAGTAGTTAGCTTTGCATCCCTACCAAATCCTTTTCCTTCATTTTGTTTCTCTTCGACAACACTCAGTGAAGGATTTTTGGATGTTCCTTTGGTCCTTACTACAGCTGCCATATGACTGCTTCCCTTTTGAAATTCATTTAGTATGTCATACAGAGGCATGTCTGCTGGAACCCTAGATAAATTCAAGGTCCAATCTTAACATAGTAATATAAAAAATATACGCATGAAAAAGTAGAAGAATAAAAGGGAAAAGAAAGAAGTTTACTGAGAGCACACCTAGGGACTCTTCGAATGGAAATAGCACTGACTGGGGTCTCTGTTTCAGCCCGCACGGTGAGAAGACTTTTCACCTAACTCAGGAACATGAAGAGAAGAAAGAACAGTGAGGACCAGTCTTATTCAACCAATCTCTTATACTAGGAAATATTTGTAACATAAAAAATTGAGTGAATATTATCAAATTCTTGCACATACCAATAGAAGTCCAATAATGTTTCTTGGATTTCCAGAATAGACAGGAACTCGACTATGTCCCCTTGCAAGAATCTTTCCAAGTACTTCCCTGTGGTATCAACAAATTTAATATGTTAAACAAAAACCCATTTGATAAGAAACAGGATGTTTCGAGTTCCAAAATTACTCGTCACTTATTCAAAATTTTGGTTCCTGAATTTCTGTTTCTTAACAAACTCCGATAGTCGACCGAGACTTGAAAAGTCATGGTGGTAAACAAGGAATCAAATGTCGACATATTTCGGTCGAAAAGACCGAAACTTTTCGTTTTTTCCAGATACCGAAATGAAATCCCACTTACAAATGTTTCGTGTAAGATTTCGACCGAAATTGTCGAAATTTTCAAGATTTATGTCGGAACCTATATCTCTTTTGATTTTTCTTCATTTTCAGATAAGTTTTTTCTAGATTTCTTCTGATCTTGTCTTTGGGTTATCTTCCATTTCACTATATTCTTCATTACCATTGAATTCCTAAGAACATTTGATACTAGAACAGATCTGAAACTGGAAAATCTAGAGAGAGAAAGAGATGCTACAGAGAAGAAGGTGAAGAAGAAAAAAATGTATTAGGATTTCTGGGGAACAGGGGAAGAAGGAGGTGCGGCTGAAGAAGAATAAAAGGGCTTAGGGTTTTAAAAGTATAATTCCACACAGACCGAAACGTTTCCACGAAACGTTTCCACTTTTGGACCGACCGAAATTTCCACCGAAACCGAAATTTCATTCCTTGGTGGTAAATGTGAGAGAAACTTGCCAATCCAATTTCGCGTTCACATCCAGTGAAAATGTTGACTCGATTGGTGTCATAGCCTCCTCGGCAGTCTGTTCATAGGCACAACGAGAAAATATTCATATTCCACAATCCAATAACAGCACAGACAATATCAAGAAATTGGTGCACATTAACAGTCAGTCATATGATTAAATCTTATGATTGTAAAAATAGGATTAGCAAGAAATGTTACTTGGTCAAACATTTTAGATGACGATAAACTTTTCTTCTACTAAGATATCAAGCACATCTTAAACAAACTAAACTTTATAACCTGTAGGAAGAAAATTAAAGGAAAATAGAAGAAGCTGTATCTGTTACCCTATCACAGCAAAAGGTTTTGGTGCATCTAAATGTTTCACATTCCTGGAACAAATTTATATAAATGGGGAAGTTCAAATCAAGCTCGGAACCGTTAATAACTGTTTCATTTTGGTATAGGTGGTGATCAGCATGCAACTGTCTTGTCCGCAATACACATTAGAATTAGCATTGCGAATGATTCTTTATTTATTTCTTTTAGAAAATAGATGTATCAATTTCTTGAAACATTTGGTCAAACAAAAATTCTGGCCTCGAACATAATTTAGTTTACGTACTTAACTCATTCAATTACATCATATGGATCATGTAGATCAATCGACTAAGAAGATACCAAAGGAAATGCGCCAATATGAAACTAGGGTAAAAACCAATCAAATAGTTTTACTTCTTGGAGCAACAAAATAAAAATTAAATTATTACAGCAATTATCCTTTTTTAACCCTGTATGAAAGCCCGTTTCCTCGGATCACTAATGTACTTGTAGAGGAAAATGGTTCTCTTGTTTTTTGTTGCAAATGACTGAAACTTTCTGAGACTTATTAGAGCAACACAGGGTCGTAATATAAGGTTTTCCTACTACATTATTGACACTGCAGTAAAATATATAGCATACTTCACAATTACTTGCTATTAACCAGATTCTTTAGCTTCTGAAAATAAGTTTTCAAAATTATAATTTCGACCACAGAGAAAACAGAGGAAAATACCCAGCCTACAAAATGTCTAGTATACACATACCTTTTCAGTTAAATCCAGAGCTCCACTAATAATTGTTGTTTCATCATGGGTTAACTCACCCCCTTTCCCAGCCTAAAATAAAAATCAACAAAATATTTAGGGTTAAAGAAACATTAATAAAACTGACAAGTAGTTCTCCAATTAATTCTGTTGTAACCTTAAGTCAGCGATATTTTTTTTTTTGAAAATTTGATTTAATATATTGAGAAGAGGGCTATACAGCGGCAGCAACAAAGAATAAAAAGAAAACAGAAAAGAGTGAGGCTAAAATGGATTCTTCACGATATCCACGCCTCCCAATTACAAACTATATCGACATAAGACGAGTGCCTAAACTTTGGGATACCCTTCGCCCACATACATATAATCGACTTAACATCATCCACGTCTAGGCTCGTGTTCCCATTAGCCTCCTTGAATACTTTGCTATTCCGGTCCTTCCATATGCTCCACACTATTGCCACAGGGATAACACTCCAGATCTCTTTCCTGAACTTAGGCTTCGGGATGGAATGCCATTGTTCGAACAGTTGAGGGATTGTTGAGGGCATACACCATGTTATCTTCAATGTCGATAGGAAGTAGGACCAGATCCCACTGGATACCTTAAGTCAGCGATATAATACAGGTATCGTACACGATCATAGGTTCCAAACTTAAGAAGACTTACATCTTTACCATGAATAGAGACGAGAGCCTTTAACTGAGCCCGTCGAAATAGTGCATCATTATGTCCAAGTACGCAATCTAGAACCTGAAAAAGCATTGAAAATAAAAAATTAATACTCATCTGAATCTGATTTTCTTAAGCTGGAACAGCACTTCAATAGTCACGCGGTATTGGGTTTACTCTATGAATAATGACACAGCAGTCAATAAAATACTCCCCAAATCCTCCACTTAGACACACACACACACACACACACACACACACACACACACACACACACATATATGTTAAGACACAGAACACTGCTGGACTAGATAACCTCCAAATTGGCTCCAGTATTTGAATTTGTATATCTTCTCTAATTTGAACCTTTTGAATTACATGTTAGTGATAACTTCTATATCTTCAATTTATCTCATATCATATATCAATTGTGATTTATTGTATCTTAGGTTCTTTATAAACCACGAGAACATGAACTACCTAAAGACATTACCTTTCCAACAGGATAAGATATTGGATAGCAAATTATCATAAGAACACGCACAAGCCATACACAACTTGCACCTACAGCCAATCCATATCTCGTACATATTGCTTGTGGAATAACCTGACGCAATATAAATAGAAAAAAATCAGATGCACTTCGATCAACGTAAGGTACTTCACAACTTAAAATCGAGAGATGATGGCTTTAAGAAGAATTTTACCTCTCCAAATGCTAGAACAAAAGTTACAGACATCACAATAGCAAGAACAGGATTGAAAATTTTATCCAGAAAAATAGGAAGAGCCTGCACATGGGAAGTAAGAAAAATACTAAAATCAGGTCAAGAACTACATTATATATATATATATCTATAGTATCTGCAAGACAAAAACATGTGAATCATCATTTGAAGGAGATTAAACGAATCACAGGACCGTTACCTATAGATAACTACATAATAAAAATCATGCTCATATACGGCATACCAGTTATTGTCTTTAGGATTTGGGTTTCTCTTCTTGCTACTAGATGTTCCGTCCCTCCTAAAAGAAAACAATTTCTAAGCATTAGAATGAATTAATTTACCTCCATGGCGCAAGCATTACAAAGAAGCAGAGTGACTAAAAGCTGATGTTGCTTTTGAACAACTGGAAAGATAGTAGCTGCAATAAGAGATACAATTCAAATCAGCATCATATAAAACTATGAACTTTATAGAAGATTACAGACATAGATTATCCCAAATGATTCAAACCCTAACTTCAATCCATTGAATCCAACTAGAAAGCTATGTTTTCATAATCGATTATAAGTTTGAAATAATCATCCATGACCACGGCGCTTCAATGAGCCAATTAGAGTAATTCAAATTAATTTCACTTCAATTCTTGAACATTAAACCCTAAAACTGATAATAACGAGGTTCTCTAATTTCTCATTGATCGAGCTCAAAAAACCCATCTTTTTTGGTAAAATTCTATAAAAGAAGAAGAAAAAGAAGAGAAAAAACAAACCTGCTTGTTTCTTCTCTGTAGGGGTTCCACTTCTTTGGAGGATTTCAAGTTCAACGAGACCAAGAGACATCAAACCTAGAGTTAAACCAGACATAATTCCTCCAAAAACAACCAAAAAACATGAAATCCCTGCGTAGGTAAACCATATGAATGATCCGAATTCAATTTCTTCGGTTTGAAGATAGAAATCTCTGGTTGCTAAACCAGCTATCGTTAGGGCATTCATCAGTAACATCTCCACACTTAGAGAGGGAATCACAGTAGAGAGAGAAAGAGATGATTACTGCTCAGACAAAGAGAGAGAGAGAAGCTACTGTATTATGGATCTCATTTTTTAATTATCCGCATGAAGACAGAAGACATCTTGAAATTATTGAATCGGTCATGATTATTCGGATTTAAGTTTAATCAATTGAATCGATCGAACGGTGTGTATGAATCAATCCAACGCTCAATTTAATAATATGATATGCGGGCAACTGGGATGAGGATTTTGTTGGTACGAGTGGGAAGGCACCAGTACAGTTTCGTACATAATTCGCCACCAGTGGTTTTATTGGGCTGGCCCGACCCGTACTATAGACGGGTCAAGCCAGTCCGAGTTATCTCTGGTTTTTGGTTAGGATTGAGTTTGAGCCCGGTGGGCAGCCTGGTCCAGACTCCAGACCGGCAAGAAGCCTTGGTTGGAGCAAAGTACACTGGGCTTCCCCGACCCACCGGTGCGGTTGCCCATAACATGGGCTTGGCCTGGGCAAGCCACATTAAAGGGGAACCTCAAAAGGGATAAAGTCTCATCTGAGAATCTCACTCAGAGTTAGACTCTGAGTCATTTCTGTTATGTGGTTCAAATTGAATCTTGACTTGAATGAGATTATAACTTTTGGAATTTTATATGAGGACCTCATTAGAACATAAACAGGTGTGGATGTCCCAAGAAGATTTCTCACATTAAGCAGAAGGAAGAAATCGAGAAAAAGATCTCAGCTATCTATCTAGTCTAAAGAAGAATGAGTTCTTCGTCTGACAACTAAATAAAGTTCTAGCTGACTTGAAAGGCAAGAGATCAAGTCGTTTGCTCGAGTGCCTCAAGTAGAGTAGCTACAAATTGTATCTTTTGGTCTTCGGGATAAAGGCGATCAACTTAGTCGGTGGAAAAGCGATCAACTTAGTCGGTGGAAAAGCGATTCAGGTATATCTCTACCCTGAACTAGTTCATTGTTAGTTTTTCCATGAGATCATGTGAACTTAATGTTAGACGTATATACATCTGAGATTCCACTTAGAACATTAGGAGACTCCATAATCTAACAGAAGGAACAACAGTGGAAAAACTCTCAACTGGGGTGGTTTAAGATGATGTGGAATTAGAAATTGAGGCTATTTATAAGACCTAAAACATGAGAGTGAAGGGTTAACAGACAACTTAAAATGACCCATTCATCAACTAAAACGTGCGTATGTGAGGGAATAAGGCACTTTCAACATTCATACGAGACACCTTTAAAACATCCCGACATGGTGAAAGAAAAAAACCAGAAAAAAGACTAAGGACGCCTGATGAAACACGAACTAATAATCTGTTAAGCGGACAAGACAATACTGGACCAACTAAGCTAATCAAATCTTTGTGAATTTTTCACCACCTCTTTACATACACAAGAGAAACTACTGTCAGTCTCCATGTAGCTTCTCCCCCACTCCCTCTCCACTCCGACAAGGACAAAGTGCCATTGCCTGCAATCGTAAAAAAAACAAATCTTTTCTCTCTCCCCTCCCTCTTTATCTATCTAAATTTTTTTTCCCCTCTTCCTCTCTTTGTCTCTCAGACGAAGGGGAGGGGAACCCATTCACGGAAATCTCGTTGAGCGAAGGGGTTTCTCTCCACATCGACGGACAAAGAGTGAAGATGAAGAAAGAAAAAGGAGAGAGAGAGACAACTAACGAGAGATGAAGGACGAGAGAGAAAGTAAGAAATTGTAGTAGTTGTCGATCTGAAGTGGTGGGCTGGTCGTAGGTGGTGGTTTGATTTGTAAGTTTAATTAATAATATCTCTTCTAATATTTTGATTGTTCGTTTAGTTCATTATTTTAATTTTTATTTGCATTCTTTGAGTGTACAAGATTTATAATTAATTAATAGAATGAGCAATAGATATCAAAAGGTCTTTTTCGGAATTGGTTACACTTGAAAACATTAATATTAAATGAAAACAAATAACAATTGAGAAGTTAAAACTTTTTATTAGAATTTTACGATTTTTATTGGTCGAATTGTTGTGGTTTATTAATTTTAAATCTTAGATAAACGTTGTTGGTAAAGTAGAAAAAATGGAAATGAGAGCAAAAGATAGATATGAGAGAAAAAGATATGGTGGCCAATACGTGGACAACTAATTCTCTTATATGGACAACTATTTTCAGGTCCAGTACCAATCAACTATATTTGACTTCATTGACTTTGATTTAATAAAGGGACAACTTTATAAGGACTCCAACACTAAAACTACTTAATGTGAGGACCAATTAAGAAAACGTAAAAAATGAAGAGAGATAAACAAATAATGTTTCCTTCACAAATTTTCTCTCTCTAATTATTTGTTAATCTAGTGAGGACCAGTTAAGAAAACCTAGCAACTTCATCTTCTATCCTTCTCTATTTCTCTCTCTAAAAAAAATAAAAAACAGAGAAACCCTAAAAGCCATCAAAGTACCCCATCTGTCAAGCAATCCGTTCCCTTAATGTGATGCATACACACACAAGTCTCTCTAATGATGATAGAAAACTTGTAAACCGTCCCTCGATTAATTGGTGGAAAACTTTTGTAATACATAGCCAATGTTATTAGTTTTAAAGTTTCACTTTTCTTGCCAAGTATGGGCATAAGAAAAATTGTATTGGGCTTTGTATAAGACACAGATGGTAGTAAGATCTATGTTAGATTTCCTTGGTAAGAATTCTATTTTATTTCAATGAGTTTTAAGTACAATTCTAACTCCATTTATAGGTAGAGTTTAAAAGAAAACTAAAGTTAGTTACAGATAACAGAAATTCCGTTTTAGTTAGTTTCCCAAACTAATTCTTTATTTGTTACAGGTGCCTATAGAAGTTTCTTGTTGTGCTTGACCATCTCACCAGACTTCATGGACTGTTTTGACTTGGACTACTTGACTTGGACTTGGACCGTAACCCTAGTCTTCATTGACCATTTGACTAGAGTTGACTGTATAAAAGATAATGTCTTGCCCTAATCTCTTTTCATCTGGTTCTCTCTTGCCCTAATTTCTTTGAACTCCAAGATATGATGTTCGACCCTAAGAACACACAGTACCCAGCAGTAGACTTTCTGGAGTCAGGACATCCTGCCCAGTCTGAGTCTGAGAAAGCTGTAATTGTTGTTAGATCACTAGGAGATAATCAAACTCCAGAACCGACTGAGCCTTTTAAATACCTGAGAATCTTCTTGACCAAAATTAGATGAGTTGAAGTAGGGCTATGCATGAATTGAGCTGTGTAGTTCACAACAAAAGAAATGTCTGGTCTGGTTAAGGTCAAATATTGAAGAGCCCCAACTAGACTTCTGTATTCAGTTGGATTGGAAAGAATTTCACCATTGTGAATAGATACCCTTTGTCCACTAGACACAGGAAGCTTTGAAGGCTTAGAATTTAATAACCCAGCTTTCTTGAGAAGTTGTAGTGTGTATTTATTCTGAGTTAGCATCATAGAACTTGAAGGTTTATCATAAGTAACCTCTATGTCCAGAAAGTATGATAATAACCCCAAATCTTTCATCTTGAATTGTCTGCTGGGATCAGTAATGAGAGTACTAATTTGAGTATTTGAACTTCCTGTAAGTATTATGTCATCTACATAGAGTAGAAGAACCATAATATCTGAGTTACTATGCATCACAAACATTGATTGGTCTGATCTGCTCTTCTGAAAACCATATGCATACAAGAATGTTGCAAACTTATTGAACCAGGCCCTTGGTGCCTGTTTGAGTCCATACAAAGCTTTGTGTAAGTGGCAGACATGAGTTTCTTTCCCTTGTTGAACAAATCCAGGGGGTTGTATCATATATACTGCCTCATCTAAAGTTCCATGTAGGAAGGCATTTGATACATCCAGTTGTTTGATTTGCCAAGACCTTGAGACAGCAATAGAAAGAACTAATCTGATAGTGTTGGATTTAACAACTGGACTAAATGTTTCTTCATAGTCCACACCCTCTTGTTGGTGAAACCCCTTTGCTACCAATCTGGCCTTATATCTTTATATAGTCCCATCACTTTTCTGTTTCAATTTAAACACCCACTTGCAGCCAAGAATATTCATTTTATCATTTGAGGGTACTAAAGACCATGTCTCATTGTCTTGTAATGCTGAAAACTCTTCATGCATAGCTTTCACCCATTCATGATGTTTTGAGGCTTCTTTATAACTAGTGGGTTCAGTAGGAAGCTCCAAAATGGATAAGAAAGCAACATCTAATAGGTGAGATGATGAATAGTGGGCAACAAAATCAGATGGAAGTTGCTTTTGCTTCACAATACCATTTCTGCCTCTAGTGATAACACAATCAGTTTGTTGTTGTTGGACTTGTTGTGTTGAGTTTGCTGGTGTACTAGTAGAGCTACTAGGAATGCCCAACTCAGGAGAATATAGACAACTAGATACTGTATTTGCTGGTGGACTAGTGTTAATACTAGATGTGCCCAAATCAGTTGAGACAGGCTGATTTGTATCCAAAGTAGGCAGAGGTAATAGTATCTGAGAACTAGTATTCTGATCACCACTAGGCATAGAATTATTGATGTGAGCATAGGGAAAATTGTTCTCATCAAAAGTAACATGCCTAGACATGTAAATCCTTTTAGAAACAGGATCATAACATCTATAACCCTTGTGTTCAGCACTATAGCCCAAAAATACACATTGAACACTTTTAGGACTGAGCTTATCCTTTCTAAGCTCTCCAAGATGAGGGTAGCAAGCACACCCAAAATTTTTAAGTTGTGTGTAATCAGGAGATAAATGAAATAGAGTCTCAAAGGGAGAAAAACCCTTTAAAGTAGGTGTTGGGACTCTATTTATAATGTAGACAGCAGTATTAAAGGCATCAAACCATAAATTTTTAGGTAAGGAACAATGAAAGGACAAGGTATTACCTAATTCAGTGATGTGTCTGTGTTTTCTCTCTGTCGTACCATTCTGTTGTGGAGTGTAAGGACATGAGCATCTAAAGAGAATACCATTTGAATCCAAAAAGTCCCTAAAGTCACCTTTTTTAGCTCAGGTGCTCCATCAGATTGGAAATACACAATTTTTGTCTTGAGTAAGTTCTCACTTGTTGCCTTGAAGTGAGTAAAGCACTTTATACTGTCTGACCTGAGTTTCATTGGGTATATCCAACTATATTTGCTATAGTCATCTAAGAAAAGTATATAGTATCTTGCTCCATTAGGAGTGCACACAGGGGCTGGTCCCCAAATATCACAATGAACTAAATATAAATGTGTATTAGTTGTGGATGAAGAAGTCTCAAAAGGTTGACACTTGCTTTTACCCAATTCACAAGATTTGCAGAAAACCTTACTTGTTGTGTTAGAAACAACAATCTTATTCTCCTTATGTAGTTGCTTAATGACCCCATTATGAGAATGTCCTAGTCTGGCATGCCAAATGTCAAAACTAGTAATAATATGTGCCACATGAGCCTGATCAGAATGTAGATTATGTGAATGAACCTCTATAGGGTAAAGATTGTTCTTAACAGGACCTTCTGCTATAACTTTTTGTGACCAAATATCTTTAATATTATAACCCCGTGGTGAGAATTCAACAGAACATGAATTCTCTTTTGTAAACTAGGATATGGACAGCAAGTTTCTTTTTAGGGTAGGAACACAAAGTACCTTATTTAGAGTAAAATCATGACTTGATGTTGATAGTTGAGAATTACCAATACTAGAGATGGAGAGAAGATTACCACTACCCACCATGACAGCGTCTGTTCCATTATATGGCTGAATAGACTTGAGATTTGCAGCTGAATGTGTCATATGGCTGCTGACACCAGTGTCAGCTAGCCAAGCTTGATCCTTTATTTCTGACTTATGTGATGAGGTGAGAACATGACATTCTTCATGCATAAGAATATCATCCTTTGTCTGGTTTGTATCACTTATGATTTCTGACTCACATTCTAGAAATATATCATCACTATCAACACAAATTGTTGTATGACATTCATGAAAAACATCAGTAGAATCATCATCCTCATACACATAGTCATATATAATAGCATTATTGCATTCTAGGAGAGATTCATCTTCATATAGAAAGGATTGAGACTCAATAGGTTCCTTGGATGTTCCTGAGCCTTGAATTTCCTGCTCACTTTTAGATTCAGTATGATAACCACTGTGAGACTTGTTTTTGATAAATCTGAAGTAACAAACCCCAGCAGAGTGAC
>BEHA01050393.1:196887-212138 GCA_002897215.1 Eschscholzia californica subsp. californica | reverse complement strand
AACCCTTTTGCTCAAAGTCAATTGTTCGATTGTGTCGTTCTTTTTCTTGCCCGACGATAACTCCTGAGTTTTACTACTAACCGGGTTTGATCTTCTCGAGGAAACTTCGTCAACCATGTCAATATCCATTTCAGGAAGCTGAGCTATATTATTCTTGGTTCCACTTGGTTGGGGTTTGAATGGTTCTTGATGGATTTCTAAATCTAAAACCAAGTTTTTCTTGCGTTTTAGAGGTCGAATAGGCACCAATGTCTTTAACCCATAGTATTTTTGTCTGACTTGACTCATTAGACAATGAAGCCATGCCACCAATTCGAGAATGTAAGACTCGGTTTTGTTCTTGTCGGCGTGATAGAGAGTTTGGAGACGAATGTAGTTACTTTGTGAAGATGTCACGTTGAGTGTTTTACTGTTAACATAGAGATTGAACATGAGATTTTGGTTCAAAATTTAAAAAGCAAAAGAAAAAAGAACTCAAACGGAAGTATGAAGTTACCAAGCATTTGCCCATTCTCCCACTGTTCCGAAACCTTGATGAGCTCTGAGCATAACAGAGAAAATGGTAACATGTCAATGAAAGGCTAAAGTTCATGATAAAGAAAATGGTTTTAATGTTTCTTAATTCACGGCAGAAACTGGACAGAAATATTCGACTTACTTAGCTGTGTTTGCAGCTAGAGGAACGAGCCACTGAAGGGTCTTTTCCATCTCCGCTCTGATTTGAAGTTCTGTGAGCTGCACAAGTTCACATTTTGACATAGAAGTATAAAAACACAATACAGCACAAGGAAGGGAAAATAACATTACACCGTGATTTCTTTGTATTGTTGGGACAATCCACGCCCAAACATTTATCAATACTTGGTCCACTTTTGACACCCATGCCCAAGCCCAGCAAATATGGGGTTTTATTCCTGGCGAAGGCTCCACAAGCCCACTCAAATGACATCTACACTTACTAAGTTTGAGCTTGCACCTACAGCTAAGGCTCTGGACTCTCCCCCAAGCGATGCGGAACTATCCACAATCGTCATTTTCTCATTGACACAAATAGATACAGTGGGAGTTTTTCAGCCAAGTGAATCTTGAGTAGGTAGCTACGCAGGGCTTGGGCAATCTGTACGTACTGGGGCTCGAGTCCCAAGCTCAACCAGGAAGTGTGTAATTACAAATATTACTCACTGATCTTGACTGTCTTTGTATGATTAGGAAGAAATTAATCCGTTAAGACACCTAAAAACTATATAATCTAATAATTTTTGTGGAAGCATTACCTCCTGGGATTGAGTAGTCTGCAGCTGAGAACGAAGACCGGCCTTAACAGAAGATGGTAATCCATGATAGAGTGTGTCCCTCGCATTAGGTTGGAGGGAATACGGGCGAGATACCTAAGGACATCGTTTACGGGTACTAAATTAGGACTACACAAATATATATACTATCAAGATAAATTATGAACATGTTATGATACTCACGACACACATGATCTTCTCTATCTGATTAACAATGTTGGCATAGTGCAATGCTAGACCAGATGTACCAAGTCTTTCGGGGCAGTTATGTGGATCAACTGACTCATTACCTGTCACTATTTGATAGCACATCAATCATTAGACAATTCATTCAAATAGAACATTTTCATTGATAGATGATTCTACAACGAGAAAAAACACTTAATTTTCAGATAGTTCAGTCTGGTAATATATATTTGAAAATGGATTAAATGCGGAGTCATACAAGATTGTTCTTCCTAAAGACATACCATCATTATCGAAGGCTTCTGACAGTTCTTGATGTATTAACTTAACAACTTCAACAAGCTTTTCGACTACCTACAGTTAGAACCAAAATCAGTAATATTGTTTGAATCTTTTTCGATCTAAAATCGTTCACTTTAGGACATTATATAACACAATTGAAGAACAGGAGATGTGTTTGAAATCAAAAGCTGAAGAGACTAATAACAAAACGGTAATTTCACAAAGATTTCGGAGATGTTTTAGAGGACAGGCATATACCTCGTCCAAATTTTTGGTCCAGAGAGATCTCTTTTTTAGACTTCTTACAAGCTTTCTTTGGCGATTAAACTCGTGATTAAGAAGCGTAATACTATCTCCTGAAAGCACAAACAACTTGGAACTTGTTAAAGAACGATCTAATTCAATTCAAGATTAAAAAAAAAAAAGTACAAGAAGAGATATTAGAAAGTTTTACCTTTCCCAAGCAATTGCAAGGACTCTACTTCTTCAAGTTTACGCCAATAATCCCGTTCAAATCTGTCCAATGCATGTAATTCATGGTACAACTCCTACGAGTAAAAGTTAGTTAGTTCTCAAACAACGAACAAAGTTACTCACTACAGATTCACGATAAGCTAATCGATGATACCCGTTAGATTAGAAATAACATTCGGCAATTTGTTCTCGTGAAATTATACTTACAGAAGTATTTTGGGCCAAAGGTACAAGTTCCTCCATTGTCATTTCTGCATCTTCTTTGGATCCTTTGTATATGAAGTTTACATCTGAACGTAATCTGAAAGACCGAACAAGATGTTCAAGGAATATGTACGATTTAACAACTGAAAATATCAACTTTTAAATTGCATAAGTATATACCTTACTTTTGAAAGTAGAGATCTAAGTTATGCCATTGTGAATCTTTACAAAGTTTCCCAAACCGAACTACTTCTCTAGAAAAATGATCGAAGTCCTTCCTGTAAAGACAAGTAAAGTGATCAGTACAACCATTTGAAGCACCGAGCTTAAGGAAATTAGTCGAATTAACTACCTTTTGTCAGAAGATGCAATTCTTAGCAACTCTTCCATATTAGAGGAAACTAATCGTTGTACTCCATCTGACAGTAAAACCCGTTCTTTTAAGAAATTCAAGTTCTCCGTTGAAAGAGCTCGAAGAATTGTTGCACCTTTTGTTACAGTACTAGCAACCTCAAAAGCGAGAATAGATATCTCGCTTCCTCGTGATGATGAACTCCCTGAAACAAATGTGCTACTAGATCTTAAGAGATACATGTTATTTGTTTCTGAAACCCCTGGAGGCTTCTCACGGTCATCTATTCCAATCTTATTCGAGTGCATGCTTGTTTGTGGTACCTATAATAAAACAACGTTCATATGATTATACCCGAAACGTATCTCAGTTAGTAATAGATTGCATGTTTGTCAAGGGTCATAACTACTAGTAGACTACCCTAATAACGTTTCCAATTTAGGAGCCTAATAGGTTCAATTTTTTTTGGCTCTCGGCTAATTAGTCCCCGTCAATCCGTCAAGTATGAATTCCTAATTTCACCCGTGGCTTGGTCTAGAGATCTGTTTCGACAAATACGTGGTCTACTGTTATTAGTGCTTCCTTTACCAAGATGACTTTTTCTTCTCGTGCTTCAATCGCCAAGAACCATAATCATCATATTCATATATAGCCCTTAATACATGCATTCACTGTGTTCTTTGTATGAAATTTTTGCACTATTCAACCTCTACAAAGTTCTAAAGTTTTGTCAAGGTGGGTTCCTTCATTATAAATCAATCTTTCTAGTGCTCTTAGGATTTTTGAACTCGACGATATTCATTAGAACTCTTGATAATCTTTCTCTTCTGAGAATCTACACCAATAGCTCCTACATTTCATAATTGTATTACGTTTGCATGTTATTATGTTGGAAGTATCCTAATCTACGTTCGAATTTATATTCTTCACCATTGAGTGTCATCTTTTACACCATATTTTTCCTATCTATGTCAATTCATTGCCTCATCGAGCGATAAATACAAAACTTCATTTACCGAAAACATTAGCATGTTTTTTTTCCACCTAAACTAAACTATATTTCGTCAACTAAAAGACTTTCTATCGAAAAATATAAATTCGGGTGGCTAATTATAAACATTAACAATTATAAATTTCGCTTTCAAAACAAAATTGAACCATTGAATCTAAAAACAATTACCTTGTTCTTAACCAATGTTTTGTCTTGCTTAGAAGTTCTCGGTTCGAAAGGTGAGCATAATAACATGTCAACACAATCAAACTTTCTTGGGTTCTTTTCATTAAAGATATCAGAATCAGAATCATCAGAAGATGTTGTAAATGAATAATCTTTACTAGGTTTAGAAAAGCAATTCACCCTTTTGATATCTTCATCTGAATCTCTTAAAGCTGCTCTACCTGAACAAGCTCCTCCCATCACTTCAATTTCACCTGTTTGAAATCCAAATTACTCCCAATTTCAATTCCTAAAATTAATCAGAACAGAGGAATTCATATATATATATATATATACATGGTTGAATTAATCTTGGAGATAGATTTCCATTAAAGCTAGTAATGATTGAAAAATTTAGTAAGAACCCAAATTTGAAATTACCAGTAAGAGATTGATCAAAGATTTTGAGAACCCAAAATGTTGTTCTTGTTGATCATATCAAAGACCCGATGCATTGGAATCCTAAAATTTTAGAGAGAGAAAGTGAGAGGAGTGGAAATTAAGTCGTCTGCCGGCCAAGAAGATAGAAATAGAGAGAGTTGGTATGAAATGATAACTAGGAAAAATTTGGGTATGAAAGAAATGAAAGTATAAATAAGTATGAGAAGATTTCAGAAGAAATTTCAATTAGCTTCAATTCAATCTGAACTGATTTGAGTTTAGAGAGAGAAAGTAGAGAGAGAGAGAGGGGGGAAGGGGGGGAGACAGTCGTAGCCTCGTATGTTCGAAAGAGTAGAAGAAGAAGATTTTGAAGGCCCCGCTCAGTCAGTCGCTCTCTCTCTTTCAGTTCCAGCGTCGACTTTTGGTATGTGACGTAAGAAATTCTATTTTTGTATTTTTTTCAATCAGATTTTATTTACTAAACTACCACTTGATTACCTACTACTGTTCCATGACTTTGTTAGGTCAAACTCTATGAGGACAGGTTAAATACAGGGTCAATTCATGACTTCTTAAATTTATGCTCACTTTACTCTGTGCCTCCTAACTTTTAACCAAATGCTAGTTTGGTCTTTTATTCTTACATTGAAACTTGACTAGGGTTATCTTTTTCTTCTCAAATTACCCTTTGAGTTAGTTATTTTTCTCCCTATATCTTATTTGGTTTTGTATTCTTCTCTCATCATCCTATTCATCTTTGTTGTTAAAGTAGCGATGGGGTAGCCCATAGACATAGGCATCGTCAATGTCAGATCTATGTTGGGGTGAGGGTAGGCTATAGCCTCCCCTCACCCCCTACAAAAGGCGAAAAGAAATTAGAACTAGCCCCTTAAACCCGAATTAAGGTATTTGAAGTAGCCCCATTAATAGAGTTGGAGTTTGAATTAGGTTACCTTGCATCATGGGTTCAAATTCTCCAATCTGTTTTTTTTCCTGACCCTTGTTTTTCTGAGTTTGTTCATTTTCATTGATTTTTCGAGGCAAAATATTTTTTGAAAGTGAGAACTATAACAATCTGAAGATAATATTGCAAATTTGAAATTTAAAAATGTCTAGAAGGTGTGCTATAAAAGTTTAAGTATCGCTCTCATAATCTTGTTGGCGAATTTTTCAAAGTTTTGCGTTCAAAGTGTTTGTCTTTATGGAACTGAGTGCATTGCATTGAGAAAATGATTCGTATTATCACCAAATTTACGATTGTAAATCGTGAATTCTTGTTTATCTCACTTGAAAAACTCATCATTTCATTTTATATTGATGTAAAACTATGAAAAATGTCTCCTTAGTAAACTCATTGTTTAAATAGATTACAAATTATCAATAACAACATTTTGTTCTTCCAAGTAAGAATAACTATTTCTCAACAAAAAAGAAAAAAATAATTATTATAAATATTTGTTCAAAATAAAAAATGTAATATATAGTATAGAATATTCCAAGTTATCGTTGAACTCCATCAAAATTGTCTTCTCTTTTTTACTTTACTCTCCCCTAAACATTAATCTTAAATCTTCCACTGAGGCATCGGCCCAATCAACGACACCAAGGGATCGACCAACCAGTCCCAATCAAGCTACTTATAGGGTTTCCAATGTATTTTTTCAATTATGTAAGTTTTTTACTTTCGTTATTGTAAATTATCTTCTTCTCTATTTTGAATCTCTTAATAGAAAAAAATGCATATCTAGTTAAAGGACCTTCATCTGAAATCCTTTGATCAAATAAGGGGGTTCACTTCTTTGGAGAAAAGAAATCATTTTCATCTCTGACGACGGAATCAGAAAACGAGATTTCAATTTCGTCAAATTTGTGTTTCGTATTCCAGAATATGAGAAGAGGGAGAGAGACGACGATAATGAGAAAAAAATAATGAAGATAAAAGAGAAACAAAACACTATAACTGGGAAGAACATGAAGATGACAAATGAGGGAGAATCAAAGAAACGAAAGGAAAATACATAACTATAACAACAAAATAATTTGGGGGAAAAATAATTTTAACTGAGTTTGATTAAAACTCTAAAAACAGGGGCAAAATTTACATTTCACAAAAATTTGGGGGGCCTAACAGAAAGTTAGTCATGAACTGCCATTTGAGAATTAGTCCTTTGATAAAACATAAAGTATCTTTAATAATATAAAATTAAATTAGGGTTATTTCCCAAATGACCTCCTAGTTTATGACCAGCTTTCTGTCTAGCCTCCCTATTTTATCGAAATACCCAGATGGCTCCCATTTCTACTATTTTGTCCATTCACTGTTCAATTATTTAAGACTTTTCAGAAATACCATCTTTTCAATCGTTTCAGAGCAACTCTCTTTTCCTCTCTAAAAACTCTCCCTCTCATCATTTATTTTTGTTTTAACCACTTCATCTTTCCTAATTGTTTCTCTCTCTAAAAATTCTCTTGTCTCTTCTCCAATTGTTTCTCTCTCTAAAAATTACAATAGAAACAAAAACCATAGAAATTACAGTGAGAGAAAGTTCTTCATTAAACTAAACATAAAAAACTTAAGTTCTCCATTAAACTAAACGTAAGAACTTAAGTTCTCCACCAGTGAGAGAAAGTTTTCCATTAATTCTAGTGAGATAAAGTTCTAACCCTATTCTTATTGCTCTTCTTGACTCTCATGACACTGAGCTATTTAAGTTAGTCGAGAAAGCTCTGTTATTACTAACATTAGAAAAAGCTATTAATAAACAGAATCTCACTAGTTTTGCCCCTAAAATGAAGCTCTTGAACGAGATCCTAGAAATGGGGAAATTAGTTTCAAAAGTTGTTGGTAACGCTCTCTACTGAACATCTTCACCTAACTAACAAAGATTCAGGCTGGAAAGTCGATCTTGTTGCGGTGATTCATCCAGACGCGGTGGTTCATCCAGATGGATCCTAGAAATGGGGAAATTAGTTTAAGAAGGTTATGTAATTACAGTTCTTGCCCCTAACGATGAAGCAATGTCGAGATTGAAATGAAGAAATTAGTTTCAGAACTTTCTTCATTTATGTGGTTTATTGCTGAAGACTGCAGCTACTAACCAAAAATTCCTTGTAATTTCCTTCAAATCATTTCATCCTCCTGCCATTGGCTTATGGAATTAAGATTCTAAATCAATTAACTTAGGGTTTTCATTTGATAAATATTTTTGAAATTGGAAATCAACAAAATCAATTAACTTAGGGTTTCATTTGAGTTATATCTTTGAATCAAATAAAATATTTAGAAAGGAAAGAAGGAAAAAATTGCACAATAAAAAAGTTTGAAATAAGCTCTCTAACATCAATGAGCTTCATCTCCTTATAGTCTTGAACAATCATCCGAAAGAGAAAGAGAACAAATTAGACCTGGGAACTGAGAAAAATAGACCAGATTGGGGATTTATAAATGGATTCGAGCAAAAAGAGAGAGAACAAGCTCTCCAAAATCTATGAGATTCATATCCTTCAAGTCTTGAACAGTAATATGAAAGCAAAAAGAGAACAAATCAGATCTGAGAACTAGAGAGAGAAAGAGATTAGATTGAGGATTTATCAATGGATCCGAGTAAAGAAACAAAACAAAACAGTAAGCTCTCCAACATCTACGAGCTTCATCTCTTTCAAGCTTTGAACAGTAATCTTAAAGAGAAAGAGAATGGAGTTTAGGGTTTTGGCAGCAACTGGTTTTTTCTCGGCGAATGGTTTCTTTACGGCTTCAGGCGTCATTGATTTTGATCAAATTAGGGGAATGGAACTTGAGAAATTAGGGCTTACAAAAGAGAGAGATGTGGGGATTTGGTGAAGAAGATGATAGAGAAGAGTTGGTTAAGTATTTAGTGGACCTATAGAGGGAGCAAATCCAAAGAAGAGAAAGAAAGGACAAATGGATGATAAGAGAGGGAGAGTTTTTAGAGAGGAGGAAAGAGAGTTGACTATGGGAACTAAAGGAGAGTACTTCTGGAAAGTATTAGAAATATTTACAGTCAATAGACGGTTACAGCAAAAAAGGAGTCATATGAATATTTTTGATAAACTATGGGGCTAGGCGGAAAGCTAGTCATAAACTAGGAGACCATTTAGAAAGTAGCCCATTAAATTAATAAAGGCCTAAATTCAAACTACTATTTTATTTTTGTGTTGTTTTGGTCCCTTTCGAATTAAGCATGTTGACATTTTTTTTTTCTTTTTTCAAATTGGAATACCCCTTTGATCAATTTATGTTGCCTTAATGAAACAACTCCACATATAATACTAATAACTTTTTTTTAATTCTACAGTATCCCCTTATTATGGATAGAAAATGTGTATATTATTTATTTTGTTCGACATTTACTTTTTATATTACAAATTTCTCCTTGTGCGACTTGATATTAGTAAATTAACTCAATTATAAAGTGATTCAAAGTTATAAGTTTACCATTAAATGTTAATATATAATATCTAGGTCTGTCTGAGAATAGTCTCACATGAGAGAATGGGTATCTAGCAACTCACATGGGAGAATGAGTATCTGGCAACTAAGAATATAATGTCTACGTCCTCCCCACTCATTGCTAATTAGTTTTGATTAGGATGGCCACAAACTTAACATGATGACAGAGCTACGCCCACACGTGATAGGCTTAAAGCCACACGTGCTTCACGTACTTCACTCGAAAGAAAGAAAAAACACACGAGCTAGGCTCAAAGAACGCCACACGTAGGGGGCCCGTGAGAATAGTCTCACATGGGAGTATGAGTATCTAGCAACCAAGAATATACCGTCTAAGTCCTCTCCACTTATTGCCAATTGATTTTGAGTTAAATGACCATAAACTTAACGAATATGCAACTACTAGCAATTCTAACTTTATAATTTGAATTGTAAAATATAATGATGTAAAGGGGAAGTAGTTTTGGAATCCAGTTCAAGCGTCTTAATAAGTCCATAGTAAGAAATTTTTAGGCAACATAAATTGATCAAAATAGTTTTCCCAATAAGTAAAAGGTCGAAACCTAATTTTCGGATTCCCTGTAGTACCCTTTTATAAATATTAATAAGAAAAATGAATAAACTTTGGCTTCTTCCCTTTCCTTCTTAAAAAATGATTTTAGTGTAAAACTATTCAAAATAGTTTTCCCAATAAGTAAAAGGTCGAAACCTAATTTTCGGATTCCCTGTAGTACCCTTTTATAAATATTAATAAGAAAAATGAATAAACTTTGGCTTCTTCCCTTTCCTTCTTACTTTTTTTTTTGCTGAAATTTCCCTTTTACTTTGTCATCTGAAATTTTCACTTCCACTGTAAAAGTTCTATAGAATTACCATTTGTTCTTCTCATCATCTTCATCAAGCTGAGTAGACATATCCTATTTTCTTATGTATAGATAGAAATATCGATGATTTGGGATCATGTCTTGCTTTTCTTTCTTTCATCCAAAACAAATTTGATTTTGATCGTGTTCTTCATCTGAAACGATACTGGTTTCAAACCGTCTACTTCATCTTTCGATTTGAATTTTACATCTTTCTGTCATGAAAGAGACCATCAAGATTTTTTTTTAGAGTTTTCTTTCTCTCTCTAAGAATCCTGTATTTTTTCACAATGCACTTTTTTTTTCAAACTATAATGTATTTTGTCATAATGTGATTACGAATTATATTTTTCAAACTATAATGTATTTTGTCATAATGTTATTATGAACTGTCACAATAAGTTATTTCGTTTTCTGTTTCATGATAATGCACGAACGAATTATGGTTCTTTTTTTCAGTTGCAAAGGTCATATGGTTCTTAGGATTCAATTGTTTTCAAAGAATTATATTTCATAATGTATTTAGAAGATTTGTTACTCTCATAATATGTGATTAGATTGATTAAGTCAAATTCATGATGGTATGACATTAAAAGAGAACAAACTTCAGAATCCCAGACAAACCAAAATATTTCTAAAATCACTATTATTTTCCAGACACAGCAGAGTACTGATTTTAGAGAAGAAGAGAATCAATTGAATGATTTTGGTATGAATTTGAGTGGTTTATATAGGAATCAAATAGACATTTTCATTTGGGACACATCTATTGATTTTTGGGGACAAATCTTTTAGTTTTTGGGACACAACTCTTGAATATGAGTTGGTTCTTAAACTGGTTTTGTCGACAAGGATCTGGTGCGTCCGATTAAACGCGGAGGAAACAACCACCGTTGGATGGCATTGGTTTTGTCCCAGACTATGCCCACCAGATGGCGAAATCTACTGTTAGATGAAGATCTTAGAGAAATCCCGATGGTGTACCGACTCGGGGTTAACGCGGCCTGTTGGATCTCTTGCATCCAACGATTCTGGTCGCGTCCCACTGTTGCCCGAAACCTTCAACGCACGTTGTCCGATCTGGAGCATTCTCGCAGAATGAGCGCGAGCCATCAGATCTGTACGTGTTCGCTTTGTCCAGATGGCCCCTAATCTAACTTTGCTCTTTTTGACGTTTTATTCCCTAACTTAACCAATTTTTGTCCAAGTTTTAAACTTGAATTTCTAATTTATCCGGAATAGGATTCAAGTGATTCTTTGCTCTAAACTCAAGAGCTCTACGAGACGAACACAGTGGTGCATTTCGTTTCTGAGTTTGACGAGTCGGCTCGAGCCAAAATCAACTCCCATTCCAACATCTATTTAGTCACACATGTTCGAGGTGATATGAAATGGTCACACTTTAATAACCTTAGTTTCGTGTCACAAAATAATTGAAATCTTAATTGAATTTTTGGGCTTATAGCCCAAAAAACGGGTCCTAATAGCAGATATAGTCCTCTCTAATACTATAAAGGGTTTCAAAACCAAAAATATAATATAAATGGATATCTAGTCCATTTAATCTCATCTAGAGAGAAAAAACAAATCCCTAGATTACATATTAATTTATAATACCTATACTAACCTTCTTTATATACAAAATCTGATTTACATTCTAAAATCCAAAATATATTTTTTCCATTTTTATCTCCACATTCTCTCTCCTATCACGTTTAAATTCAAAATAAATTTCATCTTCAATATATTCCGTAACTGAAATCTGGAAACTCTCTCTCACTCTCTCTCTCTAAAAACGAAAGCTCCAATAAACCTCCATTAAACTCACCAGCAGCAGTACAAACCTCCATTGTTTCATCTTCATTACAGCAGCAGTAAAAACCTCCGTTGTTTATCTTCATTAGAGCTGCTAAAATCATCTTCTTCATCGTTAATGAGGTAAAACGCTTTCTGTTTAATACGATTTTTATTATGTTTCAGTTTATTATAACAGATTCTCTCTCTAATGTTGATCATATATGATTTTGAGTATAAGTTTTAAAGATTTTTTGTACTAATTCATAGAAACAATCGAATGTTTGATGTTTATTTTCTTTCTCTCTCTTAAAATTTCATTTGTGTTTTTTATCTTGATGTTTAATCCTTCAACTCGAGTTTGTCATTATTGCAATCAATCATCCTAACAGATATCTTTAGATTTGTAGTTTAAGCTTAATGATATTCTCATTTTCTTCCTTCAGATCTGGTTTTCAATCCATACGGATTTATGAAACATTTGTTATTTCGTACGGTTACTCATAACAGAATTTACAGTACATATACTTTATCGTAAATTACCATAATTTATAGTAAATTATGGGTAATTTATAGAACATTACCCGTGCTTTAACACCAAAACAACACTCATTTCATTAGTAGAAATACTTCGCTTTACTATCAAATCTCGTGTACTTTGCAATAAAGTATATATAATTTACGTATATCTTCATGTGCTTACCATTATGTATATAATTTACGTATAAGTGCACATAAATTATGTATTATCTATTTACCATTACGTGTACTTTTCACCCAAAACAGTAGCCTTGTTAAGTTTACCAAACTACTCAAAACCTTCAACTGTTGTAAAAAGTTAACAAACATTATACATAATTTACGAAACTGTACATGTAGTTTATAATACAATATATGATTTTTTTTTCTTTAATGTATGTGTATTTATGTGTGTAGATTCGATATACCAGATGAAATTTCAAAGAGAATCATCAAATCAAAGTGAGTCCACGAAACTAAAGAGTACATGGATGGGCACCATTTTTGAACGAGAGAAGATTTTGTACTTTTTTTTGTAACAGAATGTGAAGGATGTGTAATGTAAAAGAAATTATGTGTAATTTATTGAACAAGACCCATATACATTTGATAAATTATGTTGTATACTTGACAAATGATGGTTTCCTCGTCATAAATAATACATAATTTACGTATTTGTTTCATAATTTGTATTTTATGTGTATTTATGTATGAGTAAAAACGAAAACAAATGTTGCTTTAATGTTCCCAGAAAAATATACTATTTCCAAATCTGAAAGTTAAGTGAGAGAAAGTGATATATATGTTTTGTATATTAACCCCCAAATCACGCTAAATTGATCCCAGAAAATATACTATTTCCAAATCTGAAAGTTAAGTGAGAGAAAATTGATTTGAATCGAAAAAATTTACATAGTAAGAGAGAGAAAATTGATTTGGTTTCCAAATCTGTAAAGAGAGAGAAAATTGATTTGATTACGATTTTTGTTTTGAATCGATTTGGAAACAGATTTGCTTTCCAAAACGGTTAGAAGATAGAGAAAAATCAATTTCGGATTTATACGTTAGCTGCTTTAAATCCCCTAAATCACGCCCACATTAGAAACATTCCAAAATCACCCTGGAAAATTAAAAATCACGTGATTTTCGTAGGAGGGACATGGACGGTAGTTATCTCATAAAGAATGGGTTATTATGTCCATAATGTAAAAAGACTAAATATCCATGTTTTGGGAAGATTGAATCATAAACCTTTTTTGAATATTATTTTGGTCTATATACCCACAGACCCATCTTAATTTGAGTTTGTTATGTTTTACGTTATTAAGATAACTTAACATTTTTAGAACTAATTTAACATTGTTACTTTCAACAAAAAAAAAAAAAAAAATTTAACATTGTTACACCTATTTTGATGTCCATATGATCTTTTTGAAATTTGTGGAATCCAAAATGACCAATTAATAAAAAAAAATCACAAAGTGCTCTTCTCAGTTATGTGAGTCTTTTTATTAGTTTCTACTCTTCTCAGTTATGCAAGTCAAGATTAAAATCCGTCAAATTTTATGGGAAAACACACGAGGTGGGTAATTATTGGGGGCAAGGCATCGCACTGTTAAATAGAAATTGATCTTTATCGACTTAAATTTATTTTATTTTGTTCAAACCTTTATCGACTTTATCTTACTCACTTGAAAATTAAAAATCAAAATATTATAATTGATTTAAGGTCAAATTTTGCTAGGTCTGATTTGAAATGAGCAATCACTAACGAGGATAACCACTATTATAGTGGTCCAACTTTAAAAGAGAAATTACAAGTAGAAAAGTGGTGAGATCCTCATACAAAATCATAATGAATTAAATAAAGTATAAAAGAATAGGATCTGAAAAGATTCTAAAACCTTGGGGGACTTAAATAAGAAACTGTTGCCGGGTCTTGATAGGTATTTTCAGATATACAAGGATCTAATTATCTATGTACGTGCTGTGCGACTCTCAATATAATTTGAAAAGAAAGAAATTTAATTTTAGACTTATAGGCTCCCAATGCATTGACTTAGAGGGGTCAACCAAGTTATCTAGCAAATAATGGAGACATGCGTTTCAACAAAAAAAAAATAATGGAGACATGCTACTCTAAGGAGAAATTAGTATTCTCATAAAAAAAAAAAAGGAGAAAATAGTATTCTCATAAAAAAAAAGAATGAGAAATTAGTAAAATATTTTTGGTGGGCAATTTTATTCAAACATAAATATAAGACCGGTTTTTTTGGAATTTGTTTTGAGACAGGGAGTGTCCACCGCTCTTTGGTGCAGTGGTTGGACAATCCCCTCTTAAGTCCATGAGGTCTTGAGATCGAATCTCGGTATAAACAGTTTACCATCAAGATTTATCCTATATATAATTTAGGCAATAAATAAAATAGATCTAGGAATAGATGGGCTTTCAGGCCCCTTGGAATATGCCCTAAGGGTCTTTATGTGGCCTTTAGGGCCCAAGATGTCTTAATATGGTGGTTATAGTCATCATCTAAGTTCATAGCGTATTACATATTATGTTCATTATGTATCAATCCCCTCCAAAAATTAATGACTTTCTCAGTACAATCTCAAAAAAAAAAAAAAAACGGAAGCGGCTAAAAGCACCCACAACATTATTGTTAGCACCCAGAGAGGAGATCGACCGTAGTCAATCTTTGTTGACCCCAAACATCTATTGCACCCGAGCTCGTATCGACTCTCCGAAAGCAAGGCTTCATACTCGGATTAGTCCGAGAGGTTCCGGACTAGCCTAGTCCGAGCCTTGCTTTGGGTTTCAGATTGGTCAGTCTGAAATTTTGCTTGAGGTCTCGGATTGACCAGTCCGAAGCGTCTCAGACTGACCATTCTAAAACCTCTCGGACTGATCTGAGTCCGAGACCAGTTCGAGAGTAAGGTTTCCAAGAGTGTTTTTAATGGTGGTTTTGGATCAAGGATTTCTTGATTTAAGGTTATTTCTCTCTCTAACTCATCATACATCAAGGTTAGTTCGGAATAAAAGTTATTCCCATAATGGTTTTACTTTCTTTCTCTCTCTAGCTCCTTATTGTAGATCGATGATGGTGGGTTTGGAAACAACCTAACGTAATGATGATGATGATGATGATATGATGATGATACGAAGAAGGAGAAGAAGAGACGAAGAAGAAGAAGAAGAAGGAGGAGGAGGAGGAGG
>BEHA01050393.1:183603-194593 GCA_002897215.1 Eschscholzia californica subsp. californica | reverse complement strand
TTAGATAGGGCAAAAAAGTAACTTATATTAGTGTTGCCAAACGACACCTTAATGGGTTCGCTTTCAACTTAACCTGATCTTTCCCACAGTGCCTTATCCACGTCAAAACACATACTTATATAAAAGGTACTACTAAAGGCACTCGACTTTTGTGCTATAAATGGACAATTCTATTTGCACTCGTACTTATGAAGTGCTCAGGTTAATGTTGATCTTAGTCAAATTAATAAACATATGCTTACCACAAAAGACATATGCTTTTAGCAGTACCCTTACATAAATGATCCCTGCAGCTACCTTTAGACAAATGTGTCTTCCTGATGTGTAAATTCCAGCCTCAAAATGTACTTAGAATGTCAAGTTAAGCAAGGGATATTGAATGAGGCAGCCTTGACTTTTGCCTAGATTATTAAATCAATTGACTTTTGTTGGGTTTGATTCTTGGTTTCTTACCCCCAAAGAAAAAGAGAAAATATTATAAAGAACTAAAAAAGAAAAACTCAAACTAACACTATTTTACATTAAAAAAAAAAAATTAAATTCGTAGGCAAGGAAAATTGACAAAAGCCCAAATCTGTATATGTGTGTTTCACTCCATTTGATCTGAGTCAAACCTCTTGTGCCTTTCAGTAAATAACTTTCTCTATTTTGCAGATGGATTAAAGTGTATAACCTTAACAACTATATAATTTAGACTTTTTTTCTGGACATTAAAAAAAGGCCACCGCTTTGGGGAAAGCTAAATAGTTTTCGGGGTGTGAAGACTTGGTCAAAAATTGGTCAATTTTGTTTGACAATTTTATTTAGGGAGAAAGCAACATAGCTTCTCCACCTCAGCTCTCTCTCTCTCCACCTCAGCTCTCTCTCTCTCTCCACCTCACCTCACTCTCTCTTCACCTCATCTTTATCTTCTCCGATTAGAAGGCCACGGCTTTGGACATAAAGAAAAGTCTCTAGGCAAAAGACTAAGTCAATCAAGATTGACTTAGAGACATAGTTATTATTCAGTCCACAAATTCAATTGATTGAACTTTGCCCTCTAATCTTCGTCTTCTTTCTTAATCTCTTAGCCTTTCTTTCGTTGAATCTATCTCTCTCAGTCTCATGACAAGATCAAACGTTTTTCTCAAATTACTAAAATTGGACTACTCAAATACTCACTCCTCAAGTGTTGTTTGGCGCTTTGATACATATAGTTTATCTTCATTACAAGGCCTTATCTTTACCATCAAACCAACTCAGACACCCTAAATTTCTAATACCATAATCCATCAGCAACTTCAATGAGATTTCATCCCAAATCGTAAAGAAACTTTTGTGTTCTTAGTTGGACGGTTTAAAAGGGGGAAAGTTAGGGTTTTCAGATAAAGTGAGTTCCAATAATTCTAACTCAGGCTTGTTATTCGTTAAGATCTTTTTACTAAATCTTTTTTGTTTCGGAACTCCGAATTTGTCAATTTTATAAGTAAATTTGTCTCGAAAAGTTCCTGAACCAGATCTTTAGTTAAAAGCTCTTAACTTTTCATAAAAAAATGAATAAGGCATTCTTTTAAAGTTCTTAAAAAAAATCGTAAACCAATAACACTAAACTTTGAAGTTCTTAACAAAAGATCTGAACGAAGAATGCAAAACTTTAAAGTTGTTAAATAAAGGTTTGAACCAATAACACAGAGATTTGAAGTTCTTAAAAAAAATATCGACACCAATAACGCTAATCTTCAAAGGTGTTAAGAACTTTGAAGATCTTATAAAAGTTCCGAACAATAACCCACTCATGACTCTACAATCACACTGTATACATACACCACTTTTACTCTATTTTGGCCAGAAAGACACGAGGCGCAAAATCCCCTAATTCCCTCTCTCCTCTTGTTACGGTCTGGGATTGTAAAAGAAAGAGGGTAGTCGTGGTAGAACGGTAATGGTGGTTATGGCATAGATAATCGCTTACAAACGATGGTGATTATGGCATAGATAATCGCTTACAAACAATGAAAGGGTTCCAGCATAAATAAAGCGATAACCACAGCAAAAGAGGTGACAAACAATGCAAGGGTCCAGCATAGATAAAGCGATAACCACAGCAAAAGAGGTGACGGGGCAGAAAAAGAAATGGAGACATAGAGCTATCTATCTATCATCAAGAAAATCTGGAGAAAGTGGTTTCTGATATATGAATCAACTGGATTTGGCTGTAGTAATTAGCCCGAATCAAGTGTTATTTGTGTGAATAACATTTTGTGATTAAAGTTCCTCATATTACATACTATTCTTGTTCCTCGTTGTTCAAAACAATTTCTGGATTATGGACTGTATCTCGCCACTCGAATATCAAGCCCGAGTGATTTGGTGTATCAAGCCCGAGTGATTTGGTGAAGCGTTTGTCAAGAAGATAACTCTGTACAAAGAGAACGCAGTTGTACATGGGAGAGACGAGAGCAGAAGAAGATCAATTCATCTTCCACAAGCTAACCAAAAGAAAAAGGCAACAATTTCAGGCCCTAAATCTCCAACTAAAGAACCACAATACAAAAATAGATAACAAATAATTCAGTGTATGTTCTACAAACTCCTACGGAACCCTAAATAATGTTGTTATACTACTACCACTTCCAAACACTATCAAAACTGTTTTAACTTAACACTTTCAGTATTTCACTCTAATGTCTCAAAGAAAAAAGATGCAAAATTGAGTTGAGTATTAAATAACATAAGAAGTTCAGAAGAAAACTTAAAAAGAAAAGAAATAGATTGTAAATAGATCCCATGTATCAAAAATAGCAGAAGCTCTCTTCATCTTATCAATCTCCAGACTGTTGTATCTCATCAGTTTTCAGCCGCAACTCCGTTTTCAACCGCAACTCCGTTTTCCTCTGTCGCTATTTCAGCACTACTAAACATAACAACTGTATTATTAGTGGGGTTCCATGGCAATACAACAAGAGTAGAATCTAAACTTCAAATTTCAGGTCATTCAGCAATAACAGTAGAGCATGATATAAAGTGGGTAATAAACTCTGTTCGAAATTAGTGTGTTCATCATCAATTTTATGTGCACCTTTTCTACAAACAAATTTGTTTTTCAAACTGTTCACAAATTAACCAGGCAGACTACTAAAAGCTAGAAAAATAGGAAACGGGAGCTAGCCAGCTTCCTTGTCGCCGATCAACTCGATTTTGATTGATTTAGACCCTCGTCACTAGTTGTATTGCTCTAGTGGCGCCTAGGCACCTATTTATACAGCCATAGGATTTATACAAGTAACTTGTGTCTATCAAGAAGTATAATTGCCAATGTTCTGCTCTTAAATAACATGTAGAGAAGATGAGTCAAAGTAAATATGCATTTGGGTACTGGTCTTTTTAATCGTATACATCCTTAATGTGGTAGAGAAATGAGAAAATGTCATCGTACTTTGATACATAGATGTCATCACCATAACCAGATTTTAAAGATGAAACATACACACAGATATGTTGTTATTCCACATCTGATCTATGTCTGGGTATTGATCATCACTAGGAAACTTATGCTAGAGTTTTTTAAGCTTCTTTACATCTCTCATGCTTTTTTCTCTAATTAGTGTTTGAAAAAAATTCACACTTCCCATATAAAGGTTACTACATATTACTCCTGTTTTACCTTGAACTGAAAAGTCATCCTTATCGAAGGTGTGAAATGTGTAACCGATTAAGAGTCTTAATTCTGTACGTAGGGATACCTAGATGTGAGTTACGACCATCGATAACTCGTCTGTAGTTTACATACTATCCCGGTTCAACTCAATGGACAGTTGATAATAAAATACTAAAATTATCAACTATACCAGATTATTTTTATTCAGACATACTTATGCGTAATCCGAAGAATGCGATAAGGATAGTATCTAATTTAGATTCTTCCTCCTAGTAACATACTAGGATGTGTTAAGCTAACTATAAAATCCATCAAAATCATAAAACAAATCAGAGTAATCATCCTACAAGGCTACACCAACCAAAAATACAGTAAAATCGCTAATCTGACAACCAAAATTAAACAAAACTAAGAACCTAGGCAAATGGGTTCGGCAATTATATTGAATGCTATATGAAAATCAAATTAATAACTAACTCCAATGTCAAAATCCAACACAAAACCAAGCAAGATATTAATTTTATACTATTCAATTATGAAAAGCAGACCTTGGGGTTGGAGGACGAACTTCAGCAGACTCCGGCTTCCTCCAGCTCCTCTCAGTTCGAGCCTCGGTAGATGAAAATCGACCATTCCCATTACCAAAACTCTTCTTTCCGAACGAAGACCCATCACTTTCTTCAGGTAAAGTCTCTTGAATTTTAACTGATTCAAGCTTCTCATCAATCTTCTTCCAGTCCTGTCCTTTTTCAGCTAGTACTTCCTCTCTTGGTCGAGCTTGTCCGAATGGGTTACTTTTAGCTACAGAGTTAGTACCAGATCCAGATCCAGGTTGCTGCTGCTGTTGTTGTTCTCCATTGCTAGGAGAAACAGTTCTAGGTTGTAATACAAGTTTGGGTCTTGCTCCAACCACAGTTCCAGTTGTAGTTCCTTCTTCCTTCTTTTTTCCCCAAGTATCAGAATCAGCACCACCTCCATTCATTGATTCCTTCTGAAACTCAAACCCACCTCTTCTCTCTCTAGGATTATCAAATCCACCACCAACTCTTCGAGGTGGAGGCATGGTTGAAGAAACTCGAGTTTTGTTTGATACCCAACTATCAGAATCATCAGCCCTAGATTGTGAATCAAAAAACCCACCACCACCTCCTCCACCTCTTTCACGCCTCTCAAAAGAAGAACCTCCCATGGATTTCTTAGCAGCACCCCAATCATCAGTTTCATCAGCCCTAGAAGGACCAGAAGGTTCCCTGTTATTTTCTCTATTAAATCCACCACCACCACCACCTCTATTACGAGATTCATCAGATCCCCAACGATTATTCGAAGAAGAATCATCTCTATCTCTAGAACCATAAGAACGGAATCCACCGCCTAAGCGTGTTGATGAACGTTCAAGTTCTTCAGCAGAACGTTCACGAGGACCAGTAGGTAAGACAAGAATTTCATCAGTAGTTAAACCCTTGGTAGCTTGAGCGGCAGCCCTAGCTGAACCATGAGATACAAATTTTCCAGTAGTGAACTCGGCAAGGGAAAGAGAAACTGGTTTCTTCTTCTTAGATTTGGTAGTAACAGCTGCTGAAAGAGTAGGGAAATCTGAAAGAGGTTTTTGTTCAAAGTGATTATTACCGTTTTGTTGTTTTTCTTTCTCTTGTTGAATGATTTCTTCTTCGTGTTCTTCAGAATCAAGAGCCCATGCTCCTGGTTTCGCCCATGCTGATACAGTACTAGTCGCCATTATCGCTTTCTCTCTCTAAACTCTCTCTTGCTTTCTCTTTCTCTCTCTAAAATCTCTAAACTTCCGTTTCTTTGATTACTCGACAGTCTTACCCTCCCTGGCTTCTATATATATATATATGGAAGGGGAAAAGATAAGAAAAAATTTAGGGCATCGCGTAGATTTGAAGCAGGATGTCAATTGGACGGTTAAGATGAAACTAGAATTTCCCAAATCTTGTTCTTTCTATTTTCTTCCTTTCTGTGTTATATTATGAATCGGTTTCCAATTACTTTAAGGATTTTGGTTTAATTTTTTTTTAGCAGTTTCCGATTTTTTATAAAAATATGAATCACCACCAATATATCAATGTCTGTGAATATATGGGGTTTCTTAAAAGCAAATTAATGAGAAAAAATCTCTTGCTTTCAGTAATAGTACGTTTTCAAAACCTAATATGACTTTGTAACAAGCATGCCAATCACCAAACTGCAAATTTATCGACCGATAATTAATTATTAACGGTTGATTTTTTGGTTGAAAGTATTTCTCTCATCATGAAGATCATCCAAGATGACCAAGACATAAAATGTTTGAGCTTCCTAACCCTAATAGTAAGATGTTTTAGATAAAAAAAAGAACAGTTCTGTACAACAAAAATTAACTAGTAATTTTTTCTTGTAACCCTAAAATGTCTTTAAATGAGTGATTTTAAGATACATTTGTTGTTGTAATACTATAATAATTCAAAAGCAACAGACCTTCATCCATATGAATCCAATCACAAGAACCCTTCAGTTTGTAGTAAACCAGGATATACAAGTGAAATTACTTGTACTAGTGACTTCACTGATGCTTTCAAGTATGTATATTGCTCGGCCTCTGTAAAAGAAAACGAACAAAATGTCAGATTAACCAAATAAACATAATAAAGAGTTTTAATTTCAAACTACCCTAAATAATTTGATTAGCTGCAAAAAGATGAATAGATTACCTCCCATTAGAATTTTGATTTCTTTCGAGAAATCCTCTACGCGTCCTTGTGCTGGTCTGATTCTACAAGCTTGTGAAACACAAAGTTCCAAGAAAAGGGCTTTCTCTGTTAATTGCAACAACATTAAACATACTTCCTGGATTTCGGGTTTCATTTGTTTTGATTTGTTTTCGCCTCGGCATATTTCAGAAACAATAGCAATTGCTTGGTCCTGCATCATCGTAAAAACGTAAACAAGGGTGCTCTATATACTGTTAATCAAATCATTGGATGTTCTACTAATTTATCATATAAAAGGGTAGATATTAAAGAACACACACCTGCAGACCATGTAGTATCTCAGGTACCGGAAGCTCGGGAAAGTGTGAAAGATCAATAAAGCCCACTTCATGGGCCCTTTTGACTGCACCTTTAGCTTGGAGACAAAGGAATTCCAGAAGAAGAAGCGTATTTTTATATATCTGAATGGCAAAGGTATCAGAGAACCGTGTTTGAGGAATCGAAGCAGTACTTTCAGTTGCTGAAGGCTTCGTCGCTAAAATCATTGCTGAGCTAGGAGCATTTGGTAATTTGTTCTGCGAAAACATGCGAGGCGAGAGCACAAACCAGCCATGCTTGCTACCTACAAATGAAGGACTTCCACTATCTTCAATCTCCTCTTTGAGAACTGGAGGACATAAGAGAGGTTGAGACTCGCCAATACGCTGAGGTCCTCTGCCGATAAAGGCTAAAAGATGAATACTTCTCTCTCTAAGCTGTGAATCCATTTCTTTCATGGCTTTGACCCAAATGCTTCGATGTTTTACAAGTACACAGATTAGCATGAGAGTTTGCTCCATTTCTCTCAGCATGCTAAGAGATGTTTGTGTTCTTCGAGTTCGGGTTCTCTTTCTGTCATGATCGCTAGATGGAAAGTCAGGTGCATTGAGATAATAAAACACTAAATAAGCTTGCTCGGAGAAGTAAGCAGCAACAGTATTCACAAAATCAACACAAGCACCATCCCCTAAAGAATTGATCATTGCTGTAACCACAGCCAAGCCAAGTCCCCAGATGGGCTGATGTTTTTCGTTTTTGTCACATGAAGTAGAAAGAAGACTCTCATCCTGAATTGTTAAGAAAGATTTTCCGTCTACTGACGAAGCAAACAAATCTTTCAGATACGAGAAAAACCCAGACGTTTGAAGCATCTCGGCACCGCCTCTAACTCTTGCTAGGGTCAACAGGAATTTCATAGTTATGGTGATGGAATAAAGAGAATCCTTTTCTTGAAATTTGTGAAAAATAACGTGTAAGCGAAGATGCTTCTGTATGATGGGCAACCAAGTAGTAGGACTTGAGAATCGATTCAAGATCAAGTCCATACTAGCTAGAGAGAGAGAAGAGTACTCCGAGGTTTCGATACTATTGCAGAGAGTAGGCAACAACCCTAGGGACAAGAAAGATACCTCCTGAGAGGCTTCAACAGATTGGATTTCTTGCTCTTCTTCGGTACAACTGGGGTAAGAGAACTTAACAGATGTAAGAACTACCATAAGGAATAGCTTAGTTGTGGTTCTGAGCCCCATAGTTGATGGTCGAACACTACTTAACACCTTAAGGCTGGCACTACTGGTTTTCAAGAGAAGAATGCTCAAAGATAATGGCAATTGCTTGTTGGTTTTATCTGAAACAATTCGGCATAAGAATCTCTGAAGATGGAGCAGTAATTTTACTTGAGCTGAAAAGAAATTGAGGATATCCTTCGATGCATCCAGAAATGGAACTAGTGAATTTGTGGTTCCTAGTAAACATTTGCAAATGTGTTCTATACACGAATAAAGAAGTGCCTCGGGAATTCTTCCACCAACAGATGATGGCTTTCGTTCGATTAACTGAAAGAGCAAGTTAAAAAGAGGAATTAATGAAACGCAAAACAGCAGTAAGATGAAAAGAAAGAACTGAAGGACGAGCAGTGGTTCTTCAGATCTATGAATATCATCTGCCACATCGTTTATATGTTGCAAAAGCTATAGTTAAGCAAATCTTTGAGCTAACTGGCATACACTACATAACAAATTAATGATCTGAACCTGAAAATAGCAGTTTTCATAAACATATAGTAATTCATATAACAAACAGATAGCTGTGGTACTTATCTAGATAGGTTTGATATACGACAATGATACAAGTCAAATATTGAAGTCAATCCCAATAAGAAATTGTACTTCTCCACTGACAATAACCCTAACCTGCTACATGGTCCCCAAGCTTGGACATGAAGAACAAGGATAATGCTTGATTTACTAATCAAAATGTTATTGCAATTTTGTTTTGGTAAATAAGGTAATAAGAACTGATCGGCAATGTTTGAGAAAACGGACGAGGCTTTCGCCTCGAGGCGAGGCAGTCTCGAGGCGTACGTATTTTAGGCTAAGGTGACTTGCTATGCTATGGTAGTAAACTTTTCACTGTTATTTTTGAGTTGTTTGACAACACTTCAAACTTTATAGTTTATACTATGGTAGTAAAGTAGAAAAACTTATGCTATATTTTTACATAATTGATGTCATTGTCTTTAGCAAATTCTTTTCGTATTTTAGCATCGAGGCACGCCTCTCGCCTTGTGAGAGCAAACAGCCTTGAGGCCTAAAAACGCATTTTAAAACCTTGCTGATTGGCACTGTGCACTTGTGCAGCTTGCTATTTGTGGTTTCCCTCATGCTTCCATTTAAAACTCCGACATTTAGATCTTTACTAAGTTTTGAGATTCATGATATGATAAACTAAATAGGGCGTCATCAGTTCTTTTCCTATTATTCTATTGTAAACAAATTAAGAATTAAACTTTGAAACTACAAGGACTTCTGGGCTACGAAAGTATAGAAAGGCTAAAAATCAATAAGAACTCACATTATCCCCATGCATCGATATGATTGTTGTCAATGCCCTCAGTGCAGAAAGCTTCGAATTTGCAAGAGCTAACATTGAGTTTGCATCTTTCACAAAAAGCAACATCCTTTTCGCTACTGCTTTAGATGCCTTCCAATTTGAATGATCCCAGATCTCAAAACCCAAATCTGATTGTAGACGCATAAGATCAAAAAAGCATTCATTGTTAACAAGAATATGACTGTCTGTGCTGCTCTTATTCTCATCATTCTGATAAAATTTAGATAGAAGTAGATAATCAGAAAGCTCTTTGAATGGCCCAGCACTTATCATCCGCCCTTCTAGCTCCCCTTGTAAATGAAAATAGAGATCACTAAGTATTAAACTGTTCACTTGATTTCCCTCACTGCAAAAAGAGATGATAACCAGAATAAACAAACAATAACCACTGACTATCCGTACTCACATTTTGATAAATAACACTGGCGACCTACCAGTAAGTTGTCAAGCAGATTATACAAAGGACAGTTTGTCAAATGAGAACATATAATCAAGAATGAAAGGACTGCTACTAAACCTGTAACCACGCAACGAGTATTGGGATTGCAGTGCAGAAAATGCAGGTTGTTCAAATAACTGCGAAAAAAACAGACCATAACTATGAGTTTGGCTGAATGCAGCAGACATTATAATACTGTAAAAGCATGAATATGGGCAGTCACATTACTACTTATTTATATGTATGACTATCACAAGCAAAAAAAAATATGCATCAGCTAACCTTTTTAGAGATGCCTTCAATCTGTTTAATTAATGATAAGGATAAACTGCCAGCATCACCAACAATTAAGTTCCCTGCTACATGGACGATGAACAAATTGGAGGCAATCTGCAAGATGCTAATTACCAAATTAGCCATGCTTGTAATTTATATGAACAAAAGCTCCCAAATAAGCTAATTGTATTTGTTGTTTTGAAGAGAAATAGAGCTGAATAAACTTAAGCATCATTATTTAGAAGATGATGTATGCAAGTAGTATCATTCAGTGATAGGTTTCAAACATTATATCTCCTGGCAGATAACAAAGAAGCAAAGTAAACCAAACATACAACAATGCACGGAGCATGGGAACTGCATTTCCGTAGGAACTTGAACGACTGGGAGATTAAAGAAGTGGCGGAATTACTCTCACTCATCGAAGCTAACAAACCGTCGCCCCAAGAAGATTGCAGAGTTTGGAGAGGAAAGGAAGATGAGCCAATTGGCGTCCGAAATTTCTATCGTAGAAGAATTCAGAGAAATGATCAACTCAGCTCAGGCACAATAAAGATCATTTGGAAGAAACTGATCCCCCCCTAGAGTCAGCTTCACTCTATGGGTGGCAGCCCTAAACAACTTCCAACGGCTGATCAGCTAAAGAAATGAGGTATGACCGTAGTCAACAGATGCATACTATGCAAATAAGAGGAAGAATCCATAAATCACTTATTCTTACATTGCTCGATAGCATCAGACCTATGGGCTTTTTGTCACTTCAATTATAAAGATCAGATGGTGCCACCAAGAAGTGTAGCTGATGCAATTGAGCAGTGGGCTGGTCTCAAAGTCAAGAAAAACAGGAAACTCATTTAGGATATCATCCGGGCTGCAATCATTTGGAATCTGTGGTGTGACTGAAACAACAAAATATTTAAGGAGGCCAACCAAAACAGCGGAATAGACATGGAAGACATCAAAGGAACCATTTTTGTTTGGACTAGGAATATAAGG